>JAOSLS010000013.1:0-233263 GCA_026419805.1 Ceratocystis colombiana
TATATGCCCCCCCTCAAAAAAAAAAAAAAACAGTTTTTTTACTACCCTTTAGAATCATGGACCCTATGGATGTGAGTGAAGAAATACAACTATACCTAATGCCAGCTCTGCCCCCTTTGCAAGCAAGGCCTGCTAATGCTGCCCCTCCACTAGCACCCCCAACTATATATATGATAGTTCTATAAGACCATCTACAACAAATTCTTCCTCCACTGAATTGTTTCAAAGGAGACCAGATGAAATATATGTATTAGCAGTTGGATGCAGAGTATAAGTTGAGTATAGATAGGGATACCCTAGGTGACTCCTAAAGTCAAATTGCTTACCTGTTTACATGCCTGGATGGCAAGGTAAAACTGGGCTGCCTTTTGTATATAAAGACCCTCTGTAAGAGTACAAACCCTAACCCTTTCTCCCTGCTGGAGTACCTGGATAAGACATATAAAGACCCTACCACCACCTAGCAGAACTTGGCCCATCTACAGTGACCCCAGGGAAATATGCCTTTCCAGGACTTCTTCCTAATGTTTGAGAGTCACTTGGCCTAAGCAGGTGGGCTTGACTAGCCTGACCAGTCCAAAATTACACATCTCAATATAGTATTAAACCTAACCTTGAAGACTCTCATGTCTTTTATGAATATTGAGGGTATGACATTTGCCTAATACTGTAAGATAGCTATGTGATATTCCCTGAACTCTGATAGGCTCTAAGTCATGGCCTGAAACTTGACAACAGCACTGCTAGCAGTACCTAGGGGTGAGCCTATGGATTAGTCCCACACTTATATAAGTAACACACCTCAGGCCAAGTACTAGCAACCCACCTATGATACAAAAGGTGTCCCCTATGCCATAGACTAGGAGTTGTAGGGAGGATGTATGAAATAGGTGATAAAGGAAGAGTTAATTGTGTGATGAGTGGCTAGAGTCTGCCTACAGTGTGTAAGACCAGGGTGTGGCACCTCCTAGTGCCCCCTTAAGCCTGCCATTAACCCAGCCACTCATTAGGCAGTTGGTGTCTAGGCTGTATAGACAGCTATACTATATAGTGCATAGCTAGCTAGCCTTCTGAGGGAAGATACTGATGAGGAGGAAAATACAGAGTTGGAAAACTGATGTGTGTGATAGAAAATCACCTGTCACACAAAGTATTAGAAAAGGAATAGGTATAGTTCTGGGAAGAGAAAATAATAGGTTGGACTTTCTGGACTAGTGTAGTGATCAACTAACAATATGCTCTTACTGCTCTAATAGACAATGGTTATAACTCATTTACTACAATTAATGAAGAAACTGCCACCCTTCTAAAACTCATACATATTGAAATAAAACCCCACCCCCTACAATCTATGAACAACCAGTCAGTGTTAAAAGCTATTGTTCAACTTGACCTTGATGTGAGTAGTTCCTACACCTATAGAGCCTTTACATATGTAGTCCCTGGCCAAGCTGAGAAGCTCATCCTAGGCACTCCCTGGATCAAACAATAGAACACTACAATCTCCCCTGATAGCAGTGTAATAGAACTATATCACCCTGATGCTCTTTACAAAGTCTACCCTATTGCCTAGTACAAGAAGGCTAAGTGGCCTGAAGCAATGATCAGGGCAGTTATAGTGGCACAGATCCTCAAGGACCAGGAGAGAGTACACCAGGGAAATGAACCAAGAGTATTCACAGCCACAATGGCTGATATTGAGAAGGCTTTGTGTGTGAAAAGCTGAATAGACCTGAAACAAAAAGTTCCCCACCATTACTAGAAGTACCTCAGGGTCTTTGACAAGAAAGAGGACCAGGAAATTCCCCACTGTCCTGGTATTGACATAGCTATCAACCTGGAGAAAGGAGATGATGGATAAGACAAAAGACCTCTATAGGGACCACTATACAATATATCACAAGACAAACTACTAGTTCTTAGGAAAACACTCCTAGAATATCTTGACAAGGGATATATTCAAGCTAGCCAATCTACTACAGTGTCCCCTGTCCTCTTCATGAAGAAACCTGGGGGAGGGCTATGTTTCTATATGGATTACTATAGCCTGAATAACATTACAGTAAAAGATCAGTACCCTATTCCACTCATCCATAAGATACTGTGACAAGTAGCCAAAGCTAAATAGCTGACCAAGTTAGATATGTATGCTGTATTCCATAAGATTAGAGTGAGAAAAGGTGATGAATAGAAGACTGCTTTCAACACTCACTATAGTCTATATGAGTGGAATGTTATCCCCTTCAGACTCTCAAATAGCCCTGTAGTATTCCAGTGTTACATCAACTGGGTCTTGCACTGATTTCTCAATAATTTTTGCTCTGCATACATCAATGATGTCTTGATCTACATAGATAGGACTAAAGAGAAACACTAGGAACAAGTCTGCCAAGTGCTTGCAGAACTGGAAAAAGCTGGCCTGTAACTTGATGTAGATAAGTGTGAATTCAAGGTTCAGAAGACCAAGTATCTAGGCTTCATTGTGGAAGCAGACAAGGGCATTAGCATAGACCTAGCTAAGATTGAAGCTATCATGTCCTGGGAAGCCCTGAAAACAGCTAAAGGAGTAAGGTCCTTCTTGGGTTTTGCTAACTTCTACCAGGTATTCATAAAGAACTTCACTAAGATCACAGCACTACTAGTAGCACTCATAGGGAAAAGCAAGCCTTTCATCTGGGGACAGAACCAAGAGAACACTTTCTAGGAGCTGAAGAAGTGTTTCATTAGTGGAGGCCTACTTGCAGGCTAGGACCCTGATTTGGGAATAGATACAACTGTCATTGAGTCAGATACTTCAGGTTTTAGTGTTAGAGGACACCTCTTGCAAAATGGAATACTAGTAGCTTTCTTTTCCTGCAAGATGAATGATGCTGAATGGAACTATACTATCCACAACAAGGAACTCCTTAGGGTAATCTATTGTTTCAAAGAGTGGTATACAATGCTATAAGGCCTTGTTGGTTTTACCCTTGTGACAGACCATAAGAACCTGTAATATTTTGCTAAGAAATAGCTACTCAATGAGAGACAGATCAGATAGTTGGAATTCTTATAGACCCTGCCACCTTTCAAAGTCATCCACCAACTAGGACACCTAAATCAAGCTACCAATGCCCTATCTAGGAAAGAATAGGATGAGCCAAAAGACCCTAGTGAAGGGTGAGAACTACAACTGTGGAAACATGAATAGGACCCACCTCTTCAAGCAATGCTAGCCCAAAGGCAGACCAGCCTCTTCAAGAACCATGAACTCCAGGACCTGTGGGATGAAGGAGCAGGTGAAGATGAAGAAACAGAAGCCATCTGGTTAGCAGTGAGAAATCAAGATACTACCAAACTCCTAAAGAGTGTTCAAGGACAATTGGGAGACTTCACTGAAAAGGACAGATGTTTGTTTTGCCATGATCAGCTATAGGTACTGAATTCCAAGCCACTCTGAACCAAACTTCTATAGGAAGCCTATGACAGTAGGGTGACTAGCCACCCAGGGAGAGATGGAACTATAGAGATCCTCTGCTAGCAGTTTTACTGGCCAGG
Organism: Ceratocystis colombiana; assembly: GCA_026419805.1. NCBI lineage: Eukaryota > Fungi > Ascomycota > Sordariomycetes > Microascales > Ceratocystidaceae > Ceratocystis > Ceratocystis colombiana. The sequence goes on from JAOSLS010000013.1 coordinate 3,538, forward strand.
CCTGAACTCAGATGTCAGACAATTTCTACACAACTGTGATGTTTGTAGAAGGGGAAAGGTGTGGAGGCAAAAGAAACAAGGCATCCTATAGCCTCTCCCTATACCTGATCAACAATGGAAGCAAATCTCCATTGACTTCATGGGCCTACTTCCAAAGTGTGATAACACTAGCAATGAACATGTTATAGTTATTACAGACTGCCTCACTGGGAATGTGACTCTATAAGCATTGCCTAACATCTAGACTGAGATAGTCATCAACTATTTCAATGAATGTCACTATGGACACTATGGACCCCTAGACTCAATTATCTCAGATAGAGGCCTACAGTTCATAGGAGGGTTCTGGAAACAGTTTTGCAAGCTATTGAAAATCAGACACAAACTTACAACAGCTTACCATCCCCAATTGAATAGAGGCATAGAAAGAGCTAACCAGGAGGTTCAGGCATACTTACAGGCCTTCATGAACTTTGTACAAACAGACTAGGACCAACTGCTCCCCTCAGCAATACTAGCCATTAACAACTGACCATCAGCACTAAGAGTAAACATCAGTCCTTTCTTTACTAGCTATAGTTATCATGTGAACCCTATACAACTCTCTATATCAGATGAAGACTAGAGTATAGAAGGTTTAAACTTCAGCTATGTAGAAGCCTTAGTGGAAAAGATGACTGATGCAATAGACCTGATCACCAGTGCCCTAGTAGCAGCACAACAGTGAATAGAGGACCAGCCCCAACACCTAGCAGAAGTGTATCAGGCAGGAGACCAAGTGTAGCTTACCATGAAGAATCTGTAGACAGTATAGTCCTCTCACAAATTAGACTGGTTACATAGAAAGTTCACTGTAATTAAAGCACTAACTCCTCTGACAGTGAAACTAGATATACCTAAGGGAATCCATGACATTTTCCATGTGGACTGCATTGAAAAAGCATCTAATGACCCTCTACCAAGCCAGCAGCAAGTGCCAGACAAACCAGCTGCCATTGTCAATGAGGATGGTGAAGATGAATAGATGGTAGAGGATATTGTGTAGGCCTAAGGAAAAGGAGCCAGAAGAAAGGTCCTGGTAAAATGGGTAGGATGGGATGATCCAACCTAGGTACCCATTGAAAACATTGAAGAAACAGAAGCTCTTGATCACTAGGAGGCCAAATGGGGACCAATTGCCACCAATGATGGACTACCAGCAGTAGGGAGACACCAGCCCAAAAGAAGAGGGGGATGATGTTATAGGCTGTGTGCCTACATTCAACAAGGATCACAGGACAAGGAGTGCATAGACAACTAGCACCCATGGATGATAAATGGCTCAGAGAAAACTCTGCTAGATGGAAGTAAGAAATACAAATAGGACAAAAGGCACTTAGTTTTAGTTTTCTTCTTTCTTCTTTCTTTCACTAGATTTTTCTAAATAAAACACTTTACAGTATTTTCATTGAGTGATCGATGTCAAGCACTGGCAACAAGGATAATCTGATTCAGGTGAGTCTAGTAGCTAGTATTAGGTAGTAGGTTATGATTCTTCAGGATAGTTTAGCTCTAGTATAGAAGATAGTTATTACCCTCCTTAGGTAAGTCTTCTGACTAGTATATGAGTGAATTAGGCTTTATACCTAGCTTACCTAGGTAGTAAATAATATAGAAGTTAAATTAGGATAGGAATTTAGACTAATAGGCCTAATAGTAGTTGAATTGCTTTATAGATATAAAGTACTCTAGATTTCAGTGGTTAGTGATAACCTTCATAGGTGAAGGGGCACCTTCTAGTTCAGGACACTATTCCTTGAAATAGTAGATGATAGTCAGGAGTTCTTTATTATAGATTTTATAGTTATACTTAGCTATTAAATACTTCTTAGAGAAGAAAGCAATAGGGCAGAGGGTACTATTATTATTATATTAGGATATAACACTAGCTGATATATAATCAGACATATTAGTCTTGAGGATAATATCCTTATCCTAATTAAATTAGGCTAGGACAGGGGTAGAGGAGAAGTGGTCTTTCAGGGTTTAGAATACTAATTCATAGGTAGAATCCTATATAAAAGAGATATCTTTCTTTATCAAGTATATTAATAAAGTGACTAAGCTAGAGAAGTTATGAATAAAGTAGTAGTAAAAGTTACTAAAGCTAAGGAAGGCTTAGGTATCTATTAGAGATCTTAGGGTAGGCTAGTTATATACTATTATAACCTTAGCTAGGTCTATATAAATACTATCATAGCTAATGATTAAGCCTAGGAACTTAGTTTTAGTATAGTAGAACTTATACTTAGGAGCCTAGGTATATAATCCAGTAGTATAGAGGTGTTTAAGGACTACTTAGATATATTTAGTATATTCTTTATAGGTATAACTATAAATCAAGATATCATCTAAATATACTATATAGAATAGGTTGAGATATTCTCTTAGGGAAGAGTTAATATATTATTAGAAGGAGGATAGGGCTCCTATTAGTCTAAATAGTATAACTAGGCTCTCAAAGAGACTAAAGTATATATAGAAAGCAGTCAGGTATTCTTCTCCTATAGTCATATAGAGGTTATTAAAAGTAGAGATAATATTAATCTTAGAAAAGTAGTATATTCTATATAGATTATTTAGAGTTTCCTTGACTAGGGGCAGTAGGTATTAGTCTTTAATAGTCATAGTGTTCAAGGTATAATAATTAATATAGAAATATAGTCCTCTATTAGCCTTCTTTATAAATAGAATAGGAGAGGTAATATATAAGGAGCTAGGATAGATAAAACCTTTCTAGAGATTTTCATTAAGCTATTCTTAGAGGGCTTTTAGTTCATCTCAGGACATAGACTACAGGGGCCTGAAAGGCAGTTTCACACCTTCCACCAGGGGGATATAGTAATCCATAGGTCAGTGTAGTAGTAGTTTTTCCACCTCATAAGGGGAGAAAACATTAGGGAAGTCTAATAATTTAGTAGGTAGGGAAAAGGGTTTAGGTTTCTAGGGACTTTTAGAGTCTAGGGAGTTAGGGTAATTCAGGATTCAATTGATTTCTTCTAGTATTATTATAAATAGTCAATAGGTAGACTAGTAGGAGTAGGCAATAGTACCTTCCTTAGAGATTAGGATAATATTTAGGCTATAAAGGGCTAGGGGTCATAGGGGTAAGTTACTAGGTCAATCTTTATAGAGGATATTATATAAGGCTTAAAGCTTCTTAGGCTTACTAGGAATATTATAGTAGTTTTAGTAGTATTTACTATTAAAAGTGATTAAGTGATTAGTGAAGTAGATAGTTAGGTTATATTACTTTAGCTAAGGTATACCTAAGATAATAGGGTAATAAGTGAGCTATATAATAAAGAATAAAATATTCTTCTAATAGTAATCATTTATATAGAGGTAGGTATAGATATAATAAGTATATTTCCTAGCTTTAGTTTCTCTTCTATTAAATACTTCAATTCTAAATAGAGAGTAGAGGGGGTAGGTTAGAATTCATTATAGAGATACCTAGGTAGTATTAATAAAGGCTTTTCCTTCTACACTATAGTTAGTCAGGGTATATATTAGGAAGGAATAGTCTTGAAGAGACAGTTCTATAGGGAGGATTATAAGATCTGACTACTGATTATATTCTTCCTCAATTAGAAGACTATATATAGTAGTAGCTGAGATATAAATGATCTAGTTTAGGGTTATACTAGGAGGTTTTACCTAGGGGTAGCTTATTCTAGGCAAGCTCCTTTTTTTAGTCTATCACTAGAGCAGTCCAAGTAGAAGGATGAGAAGGAGTCATAGTAGTAGTAGGAGCAGGAGACCTGGGGTGTCATAGCAGTAGAGGAAGGGGATAGTATAGCTGAGTGGAGCTGTCAGTTATTAGGTTGTAGGCACTGGCCCACTAGGTGGCCCTTTATTCCACAACAGTAGCATTCACCCTTTTCTTGGTAGGAGGTGCAGCATTGATGTGTAATGATCTATGGATCATGTATGGTTCAGGCCCTGCCCTCACCCAGGAAACTATACAATACACCAGAAGCCCCTTTTGCTCCTTAGCCCCTTCTCCTAGCGTCTTCCTAGTGTCTACCTAGTGTCCTCCTAGTGTCTTCCTAGTGTCCTCCCTTAGCCCCTCTACCAAAGTGCATGTCTCCCAACACACATATAAACCACTTGACCACCATCATTAGCATAGCTCACCTTAGTTTCTTTTAGAACTTATTGAGTTCTTCTTTAATACAGAGCTGTTATGCAATTGAATCTTCTTGTATCTCATGAAGCCTTACATGATAGGACAGGTACAGGAGCAGGGGCAGGGAAAACAGCAGGGGCAGAAGCAGGAATAGAGACAGAAGCTTCTCCTCCCTTGACAGTAAGGGTAGTAGGAGCAGTGGGAGTAGCAGGGGGTGGTATGGCTGACTGGAGTTTGTCAAGAGCCCTTTGCTCATTGAGGTAAGCCTATTAAAGCTCACTCCAGGCCTCTTTCAACTCATTTTATATATACTCAAGCTAGCCCTGAGTTACTTGAAGATTAGTAGTGAGGCTATCTTATATAGTAGTGTAGTTAGTGGACTTAGTAGTCACTATGTGGTTCAGGGTAGTAATTTCAGATTCTTTTTCATTAGTATATGAAAATAGGGTGTAGATATATTTAAACTAAGTACTAGTATAGTTAGTAACCCCCTTACTAAAGCTCTCAAAGCTATTAGGTATAGTTAGAGGGTCTAGGTAGGCAGTCATCTCATTAGTATCTAAGGGTAGAAGTAATATAATATCATAGATAGGTAGGAAGGTTCTATGAGACTAACCTAATAGCTTAAAGATAGGATAGGTAGGATAGGTAGATAGGGATGAGGACAGGTAGGATAGGATATTCAGGATAGTAATAGATACTAGGATAGAAGATAGGGATAGGAAGTTCAGTATATTTAGGGTAGGAGATAAGGACATTGCTTAGGGAGTAATATTCAGGTAATAGAGGGAGGTTCTATCTAGTCTATATATCTATATGAGTTATAGTTAATAAGATCTATAGTAGGGTATAAGGTTAGTAGTAGTAAGCAAGGCTCCAGCCTCAAGTAGGACAGCAGTCATATAGGGAATACTAAAGTAGTATAGAAATAGTAGTCATATAGAAATAGTAGTCATGTAGAAGACAGTATCATACCATGATGGACAGTGGTTATACAGAGGACACTAGTGTGCTATTACATTATATAGGAACACTAGTGTACTGTAGTGGTTATACAGAAGACACTAGTGTACCATGACACTACTTCTATTAGAATATAACCTCAAGCTTAAACACTGCCCTAGGAAGCTGTCCCCCCTCCCTAATACACTGTCCTACTTGAATACACCTAAAGACACTAATGACCCCTATATCACTATATAGAAGCACTAACTGCTCTAGCTAGATAGAAATAGGTTAATGAAAGTACAGTGAGTCAAAGTGTCTAATGAGTTACCTTCCTCCCCCTTCTATAATGCCCCCCTGTGTAAGCCATAGGAAGAAGCTATTAAATCTAATGATATATACTCCCTTATATAAAGTATAGTAGCTATAGGAGTACTATACTAGCCAGAGGCCCTCAAAGGTATATAGAAAGTCTCTATATTAGAATATACCCTTGATATAGTAGAACACCTCTACTAGTATAACTGAATTTAGATACTAGTGTCAGAAACCCTCTATATAGGACTACTATAGGTAATCCATGACTCTATAGTTGTCACAGTACACTAGTGTCTTCTGCATAACTGTTATAGTACACTAGCATTCCTGTATAATGTAATAGTACACTAGTGTCCTCTGTATAACCACTATCTATCATGGTATGATACTGTCTTCTACATGACTACTGTTTCTATATAACCACTGTTCCACACTACTTTAGTATTCCCTACATGACTACTATCCTACTCAAGGCTAGAGCCTTACTCACTGCTACTAACCTCACACCCTACTGTAGATCTTGTTGACTATAACTTGTATAGATATATAGACTAGATAGAACCTCCCTCTATTACCTGAATATTACTCCCTAAGTAATATCCTTATCTCCTACCCTAAATATACTGAACTTCCTGTCCCTGTCTTCTATCCTAGTATCTATTACTATCCTAAACATCCTATCCTGCCTGTCCTTATCCCTATCTACCTATCCTACCTGTCTTGTCTTTAAGCTATTAGGTTAGTCTCATAGAACCTTCCTACCTATCTATAAAATTATATTACTTCTACCCTTAGACACTAATGAGATAACTACCTACCTAGACCCTCTAACTATACCTAATAGCTTTAAGAGCTTTAGTAAGGGGGTTACTAACTATACTAGTGCTTGGTTTGAATATATCTATACCCTATTTTTATATACTGATGAAAAAGAATCTGAAATTACCACCCTGAACTATATAGTAACTACTAAGTCTACTAACTATACTACTATATAAGATAGCCTCACTACTAATCTTCAAGTAACTTAGGGCCAGCTTGAGTATATATAAAATGAGTTGAAAGAGGCCTAGAGTGAGCTTTACTAGGCTTACCTCAATGAGTAAAGGGCTCTTAATAAACTCTAGTCAGCTATACCACCCTCTGCTATACCTACTGCTCCTACTACCCTCACTATCAAGGGAGGAGAAGCCTCTATCTCTATTCCTACTTCTGCCCCTACTGTTTTCCCTGCCCCTGCTCCTGCTCCTGTCCCTATGTCTACTCCTACTCCTACCCTAGCCCTTTCTATAGCTAAACTATTCATAATGACTCATACTACTAAGCCCTCTAAATGACTACCTGACCCTAATAAGTTTAAAGGCAACTAGTCAGACCTTTATCACTTCAATACCTAGATCCACCAGAAGATATAAAGAAACTATGACTATTTCCTAGATACCTAAGACTATATAGCCTATGTCAATAACTACTTGAAAGGACTGGTATATACCCTTATTCTACTATATATCAAGGATAGGGAATACCTACTTTCAGACTATAATACTGTCCTAAAAGTCCTTAACTATATATATAGGGACTCTGACAAGGTCAACTATACCTATAGTGAATTGTTCTACCTCTGATAAAGTAATAAGGATTTTACTACCTTCTTCTCCTAGTTCTAGTGCCTAGCTCTTGAGGGAGAAGTAAGTAAATTAACTCTACTAACCCTTCTTAAGTAAAACATCTCAAAGGAACTCTATATAATACTGCTATATTATGACCCCCTAAGTTATAAATACTATGAATTTACAAACTTCCTCTAAAACCTTGAGAACTACATGACCTACTTTAGCTCTATAATGTTGCCTACTACCTAGACCTATACTCCCCCTGCCTAGAACTGTGTTCCCCCTGCCTAGAACTATACTACTACCTCTGAATCCTATGCCCCTGTCCCCTAGGCCCTAGTACTAGGGAATATAGACCTAAAAAGAATAACTGCCCCTCTACTAGACCTAGATGCTATAGACCTATCCTATTAATGCTATGCCTCCTACTAAGAAAAGGGTGAATACTACTATTATAGAATAAAGGGCTACCTAGTAGGCTAGTGCCTATAACCTGATAACTAATAGCTCTACTTAGCTATACTATCCCCTTCCTCTACTACTATGATGCCCTAGGTCTCCTGCTCCTACTACTACTATAACTCCTTCTCATCCTTCTACTTAGACTACTCCAGTGATAGACTAAAAAAAGGAGCTTGCCTGGAATAAGCTGCCCTTAGGTAGATCCTCCTAGTATAACCCTGAACTAGATTATTTATATCTTAGCTACTACTATATATAGTCTTCTAATTGAGGAAGAATACAATCAGTAGTCAGATCTTATGATCCTCCCTATAGAACTATCTCTTTAAGACTATTCCTTCCTGATATATACCCTAACTGACTATAGTATAGAAGGAAAAGCCTTTATTAATACTACCTAGGTATCTCTATACTGAATTCTGACCTACCCCCTCTACTCTCTATTTAGAATTAAAGTATTCAATAGAAGAGAAACTAAAGCTAGGAAATATACTCATTATATCTATACCTACCTCTATATAAATAATTACTATTAGAAGAATATTTTATTCTTTATTATATAGCTCACTCATTACTCTATTGTCTTAGGTATACCTTAGCTAAAGTAATATAACCTAACTATCTACTTTACTAATCACTTAATCACTTTTGATAGTGAATACTACTAAAACTACTATAATATTCCTAGTAAGCCTGAGAAGCTTTGAGCTATATATAATATCCCCTATAAAGATCAACCTAGTAACTTGCCCCTATAACCCCTAGCCCTTTATAGCCTGAATATTATCCTGATCTTGAAGGAAGGTGCTATTAACTACTCCTACTAGTCTACCTATCAACTATTTATAATGACACTAGAAGAAATCAATTGAATCCTGAACTGCCCTAACTCCCTAGACTCTACAAGTCCCTAGAAACCTGAACCCTTTTCCCTACTTACTGAATTATTAGACTTCACTAATGTTTTCTCCCCTTATAAGGTGGAAAAACTACTACTACACTGACCTATAGATCACTATATCCCCCTGGTGGAAGGTGTGAAACTGCCTTTCAGGCCCCTGTACTCTATGTCCTGAGATGAACTGAAAGCCCTCTGAGAATAGCTTGATGAAAACGTCCAGAAAGGTTTTATCTATCCCAGCTCCTCATATATTACCTCTCCTATTCTATTCATGAAGAAGGCTGATAGAGGACTGTGTTTCTATATTGATTATTATACCTTAAATACTATGACTATTAAAGACTAATACCTACTGCCCCTAGTCAAGGAAACTCTAAATAATCTATATAGAATACACTACTTTTCCAAGATTAATATCATCTCTACTTTCAATAACCTCTAGATGACTACAGGAGAAGAATACCTGACTGCCTTCTATATATACTTTAGCCTCTTTGAGAGCCTAGTCATACTGTTTAGACTAATAGGAGCCCTATCCTCCTTCTAACAATATATCAACTCTTCCCTAAGAGAATATCTTGACCTATTCTATATAGTGTATTTAGATGATATCTTGATTTATAGTTATACCTATGAAGAATACACTAAATACATCTGAGTAGTCTTTAAATACCTCTGTACTACTGGATTATATACCTAGGCTCCTAAGTGTAAGTTCTACTACACTGAAACCAAGTTCCTAGGCTTGATTATTAGCTATGATAGCATTTGTATAGACCTAGCCAAGGTCATAATAGTATGTAATTAGCCTACCCTGAGATCCCTCATAGATATCTAAGCCTTCCTTAGCTTTAGTAACTTTTACTACTACTTTATTCATAACTTCTCTAGCTTAGTCACCCTATTGACATACTTAATAAAGAAAGATATCCCTTTTATATAGGATTCTACCTGTGAATTAGCATTCTAAACCCTAAAAGACTACTTCTCCTCTACCCCTGTCCTAGCCTATTTCAATTAGGATAAGGACATTATCCTTGAGACTAATATATCTAATTATATATTAGCTAGTATCATATCCTAATATAATGACAATAGTACCCTCTACCCTATTGCTTTCTTCTCTAAGAAGTATTTAGCAGCTGAGTATAACTATGAAATCTATAATAAAGAACTCCTAGCTATCATCTACTATTTTGAGGAATAGTGTCCTGAACTAGAAGGTGCCCCTTCACCTATGAAGGTTATCACTGACTACTGAAATCTAGAGTACTTCATGTCTATAAAGCAACTCAACTACTATCAGGCCTATTAGTCTGAATTCCTATCCTAATTCAACTTCTATATCATTTACTACTTAGGTAAGCTAGGTGTAAAGCCTAATTCACTCATACACTAGTCAGAAGACTTACCTAAGGAGGGTGATGACTATCTTCTACACTAGAGCTAAACTATCCTGAAGAATTATAACCTACTACCTAATGCTAGTCACTAGACTCACCTGAATCAGATCATCCTACTAATGAATCTATAAGAACTCTTCTACACTATATATGATTCTGACCCTATACCCTATAATACCTTAGCTATAATCCTGAACCCTAAAATAAGCTGCCTACTAACACTTACCCTAGCTGAGTGCTCAGAGTATAAAGGCTATCTATATATATGAGACTACTTATATATTCCTGAAAGCAATGCCCTGAAAGTAGAGATCCTCTATCTATACTATGACTCTCCTATCTCAGGACATCCAGGTCATTCCAAAACCTATGACCTCCTATCCTAGGAATACTACTAGCCTGGTATAGCAAGGTATATCACCTACTAGGTTCACTAGTGCTATACCTACTACTATATAATACCCTTCTATAATGGCTAGAAAGGCCTACTTCACCTACTACTAATTCCCAAGAGAGCATAGTGTGATATATCTATTGATTTTATCACCTACCTACCTAAGAGCAATAGCTATAATACTATCCTTATGATTATAGACTACTTGACTAAGATGTATTATCTAATTCCCTATTATAGTAATTATAATACTAAAGATATTACCTACCTATACCTAAAGAATGTCTAGAAGTTATATAGCCTTCTATTGACTATTATCTTAGACTGAGGACCTCAATTCATTACTGAATTTTAGAGGTGCCTATCTCAGTCCTTGAAAATTGAATTAACCCTGTCCTCTGCCTACTACCCTGAAACTAATAGTCAAACTGAGAGAATGAATTTAGTCTTAGAATAATATCTATATATATATGTAGTATATCTACAAGATGATTAGGAAGATTAGTTACTACTAGCTGAGTTCTCTAGTAATATATATTACTCTGAAACCACTAATATTTCCCCTTTCTTTATAAACTATAGATTCTAACCCTAGATAGGATTTAAGCTAATCTCTGACCTGCCTGATTCCACCTAGTCCTGAGATACTACTGCCTTTACTACCTGAATAGAAGAGATAATAGAACTGACCTATTCTGAAATAGCAATAGCCTAAAACTTCTATAAAGAGCAGGCAAATCAGCACTACCAACTACCCTACTAGTTCTAAGTTGATAATAAAGTCTAGCTTGACACCTGGATGATTCAAACCACCTAGCCTCAGAAGAAGCTAGACTAGAAGAACTTAGGACTATTCTACATCTATAAGATCATAAGCCTATATACTTATAAACTTGAGTTACCTGCTGCTATGAGGATATATCCTATTTTCTATATGTCTAAGCTCTGATATACTAATACCTCTGACCTGATCCCTAGATAAGTCTATCCACCTCTACCTCATATTGAAGTAGCTAGACAAACTGAATATGAAGTTGAAGAAGTCTTGGACTCCTTCTAGGAACACTATAGCTATAGATACTGCCCCTATGTGAAATATATTATTCATTGGACTAGCTATAATGACCTAATAACTAAGCCTACTGAATACCTGGAAAATGTGAAATAGCTAGTGGAGAACTACTACTGCTATTACTATGATAAGCCTGGCCCCTAGGTGAACCCTCCTGGTTACCCTCTCAGTATTGATAGAGCTCTGCTATAGAGAGGGGGGTACTGTCATAGTACACTAGTGTCTTCTACATAACTATTATAGTACACTAGTATTCCTATATAATGTAATAGCACACTAGTGTCCTCTGTATAACCACTGTCTATCATGGCATAATACTGTCTTCTACATGACTACTATTCTATATAACCACTATTTCCACACTACTTTAGTATTCCCTACATGACTGCTATCCTACTCAAGGCTAGAGCCTTACTCACTACTACCAACCTCACACCCCACTATAGATCTTATTAACTATAACTCATATAGATATATAGACTAGATAGAACCTCCCTCTATTACCTGAATGTTGCTCCCTAAGCAACATCCTTGTCTCCTTCCCTGAATATACTGAACTTCCTGTCCCTGTCTTCTGTCCTGGTATCTGTTACTATCCTGAACATCCTGTCCTGCCTGTCCTTGTCCCTGTCTACCTGTCCTGTAAGGGCCTTGTCTTGTGAGAATTGATGAAGTACAGCAGAAACAAATATATTCTGATAGGGAAAGAAAGGAACTAAACTAAGTCTAAAATTAACTGCTAACCTTTGCCATATTAGTATTTTGAGAGAGGCACAAATAATTATTCAGCCTTTTAGGGCTAGTATGCTTGTGCTCCTCCAACAGATAGGTTGAAAAGTCTTTAGACTCTATTTGGGTTTTCCAAACCCTAACATGTCCTGCCTGTCCTGTCTTTGAGCTATTGGGTTAGTCTTATAGAACCTTCCTGCCTGTCCATGACACTAGAAAGGTTTTATCTATCCTAGCTCCTCATATATTACCTCTCCTATTCTATTTATAAAGAAGGCTAATAGAGGACTATATTTCTATATTGATTATTACACCTTGAATACTATGACTATTAAAGACTAATACCTACTGCCCCTAGTCAAGGAAACTCTGAATAATCTATATAGAATACACTACTTTTCTAAGATTAATATCATCTCTACTTTTAATAACCTCTATATGACTATAGGAGAAGAATACCTGACTGCCTTCTACATATACTTTAGCCTCTTTAAGAGCCTAGTCATACTATTTAGACTGATAGGAGCCCTGTCCTCCTTCTAATGATATATTAACTCTTCCCTAAGAGAATATCTTAACCTGTTCTATATAGTATATTTAGATAATATCTTGATTTATAGTTATACCTATGAAGAATATACTGAATATATCTAAGTAGTCCTCAAACACCTCTATACTACTGGATTATATACCTAGGCTCCTAAGTATAAGTTCTACTACACTGAAACCAAGTTCCTAGGCTTAATCATCAGCTATAATAGTATTTATATAGACCTAGCTAAGGTTATAACAGTGTGTAATTAGCCTACTCTGAGATCCCTAATAGATACCTAAGCCTCCCTTAGCTTTAGTAACTTTTACTACTACTTCATTCATGACTTCTCTAGCTTAGTCACCCTATTAATATACTTGATAAAGAAAGATATCCCTTTTATATAGGATTCTACCTATGAATTAGTATTCTAAACCCTAAAAGACCACTTCTCCTCTACCCCTGTCCTAGCCTATTTCAATTAGGATAAGGATATCATCCTCAAGACTAATACATCTGATTATGTGTCAGCTGGTATTATATCCTAATATAATGATAATAGTACCCTCTGCCCTATTGCTTTCTTCTCTAAGAAGCATTTAGTAGCTGAGTATAACTATGAAATCTATAATAAAGAACTCCTAGCTATCATCTATTATTTCAAGGAATAGCATCCTGAACTAGAAGGTGCCCCTTTACCTATGAAGGTTATCACTAACTACTGAAATCTAGAGTACTTCATATCTATGAAGTAACTCAACTACTATTAGGCCTATTAGTCTGAATTCCTATCCTAATTCAACTTCTATATCATTTACTACCTAGGTAAGCTAGGTGTAAAGCCTGATTCACTTATATACTAGTCAGAAGACTTACCTAAGGAAGGTGATGACTATCTTCTATACTAGAGCTAAACTATCCTAAAGAATTATAACCTACTACCTGATACTAGCTGCTAGACTCACCTGAATCAGATCATCCTACTAATAAATCTATAAGAACTCTTCTATACTATATATGATTCTGACCCTATACCCTATACTGCCTTAGCTATAATCCTAAACCCTAAAATAAACTACTTACTAATACTTACCCTAGCTAAGTGCTTAGAGTATAAAGGCTACCTATATGTATAGGACCACTTATATATTCCTAAAAGTAATGCCCTGAAAGTAGAGCTCCTCTATCTATACTATGACTCTCCTATCTCAGGATATCTAGGTCATTCTAAAACCTATGACCTCCTATCCTAGGAATACTACTAGTCTGGTATAGTAAGGTACATCACCTAATAGGTTCACTAGTACTATACCTACTACTATATAACACCCTTCTATAATAGCTAAAAAGGCCTGCTTCACCTACTACTAATTCCTGAGAGAGTATAGTATAATATATCCATTGATTTTATCACCTACCTACCTAAGAGTAATAGGTATAATACTATCCTTGTGATTATAGACCACCTGACTAAGATATATTATCTGATTCCCTATCATAGTAACTATAATACTAAAGACACTGCCTATCTATACCTGAAGAATGTCTAGAAGTTATATAGCCTTCTATCAACTATTATCTCAGACTAAGGACCTCAATTCATTACTGAATTTTAGAGGTACCTATCTTAGTCCTTGAAAATTGAACTAACCCTATCCTCTACCTACTACCCTGAAACTAATAGTTAAACTGAGAGAATGAATTTAGTCTTAGAATAATATCTATATATATATATAGTATATCTATAAGATAATTAGGAAGATTAGTTACTACTAGCTGAGTTCTCTAGTAATATGTATTACTCTGAAACCACTAATATTTCCTCTTTCTTTATAAACTATAGATTCTAACCCTAGATAGGATTTGAGCTAATCTCTGACCTACCTGATTCTGCCTAGTCCTGAGACACTACTGCCTTTACTACCTGAATAGAAGAGATAATAGAACTGACCTATTCTGAAATAGTAATGGCCTAAAACTTCTATAAAGAGCAGGTAAATCAGTACTACTAACTACCCTACTAGTTCTAAGTTAATGATAAAGTCTAGCTTGACACCTAGATAATTTAAACTTCCTAGCCTTAGAAGAAGCTAGACTAGAAGAACTTAGGACTATTCTATATCTATAAGATTATAAGCCTATATACTTATAAACTTAAGTTACCTATCTCTATGAGGATATATCCTATTTTCTATATGTCTAAGCTCTGATATACTAATACCTCTGACCTGATCCCTAGATAAGTTTATCTACCTCTACCTCATATTGAAGTAGCTAGATAAACTAAATATAAAGTTAAAGAAGTCTTAGACTCCTTCTAGGAATACTATAGCTATAGATACTACCCCTACCTGAAATATATTATTCATTAGACTAGCTATAATGACCTAATAACTAAGCCTACTAAATACCTAGAAAATGTAAAATAGCTAGTGGAGAACTACTACTACTATTACCCTGATAAGCCTGGCCCCTAGGTGAACCCTCCTGGTTACCCTCTTGGCATTAATAGAGCTCTACTATAGAGAGGGGGGTACTATCACAGTACACTAGTGTCTTCTACATAACTATAACAGTACACTAGTATTCCTGTATAATGTAATAGTACACTAGTGTCCTCTATATAACCACCATCTGTCATGGCATAATACTGTCTTCTACATGACTACTGTTTCTACATGACCACTATTCTATACTACTTTAACATTCCCTACATGACTACTGTCCTACTTGAGGCTAGAGCCTTACTCACTGCTACCAACCTTATACCCCACTATAGATCTTGTTGACTATAACTTATATAGATATATAGACTAGATAGAACCTCCCTCTATTACCTGAATGTTACTCCCTAAGTAATATCCTCATCTCCTACCCTGAATATACTGAACTTCCTCTCCCTGTCTTCTGTCCTGTTATCTATCACCATCCTAAACATCCTGTCCTGCCTGTCCTCATCCCTGTCTACCTGTCCTGCCTATCCTGTCTTTGAGCTATTGGGTTAGTCTCATAGAACCTTCCTGTCTGTCCATGACAATAGTATTAATTCACCTAGGAAAAAGGACAATAGTCTATGAGTTAGCTAAACAGTACTTCTAGCTATATTATATAGAAGATACTATACACTTCTGCTATAACTATGACTTATATAGAAGTGTGAATGTATAGCAGAAGATAAAGCAAGGGCTACTGAAGGGACTACCTATACTAGATTAGATATAGTAGGATATTAGGCTTGACATAGTAGGCCTATTAGCTGTAGTAGAGTGGGATAGGCACTCTTACTAGTACATTATAACACTTATCAACCACCTCTCTAAGGGAGTAATCCTAATCCTATACCACTCTATAGATATCCTATACCTAGTAGGATAGTTCTTAGAGCACTATTACCCTCACTATAGTCTCCCTATAACAATTACATTAGATAGATAGTTCATAGGTGTATTCTAGAGGTATCTCTATACTATACTATAAGTAGAATACCACCTCTCTATAGCTTATTACCTGTAGATGAATAGAGCTATAGAAAGAGTCAATAGTGAGATTAAGATAAAACTAACTAAGCTCCTCTATAAATATAAGGCTTAGTTAAGCTATCTACTATTGGTGGAATTCACCCTTAATACAGCTACTAGCTCTATAATAAACACCTCTACATTTACTATATATGTTAGGGTCTGTAACCCATAGGGGCTTTGCCTAGGGCCTTTCCCTTAGTCACAATCCCCCTGAGACAGCCTATCCATTCAGGGCCTGCTTTAGATGCAGTCACTAGAAACAGCCTATTCATTGGGGTATGCCTTAGACACAACCACTGGAAACAGCCTATTCATCAGACATGTCTCAGATGTAATTGCCAGAGATAGTATATTCATTAAGACCTCTCTCCTAGAATAGTCCTAGGGGTCTAGACCTTCAATAAGAAGTAGTCTATCTTTCTTCAGTATAAAGTAGTGTAGAACCCTCTATCATCTGTAGTATTAGTTAGTTCTTACTTCTTCAATGATTGTTTCTATTCTTATGCCAATACATCCTTTTATTTGATTCACTCCCTTACATTATAATCATTCCTCTTACTATTTGAGTGACACTAGCACTACAAGGAATATACTTATAAAATAGAAGACATAGAATCTATAGAAGACATAGAACCCATAGAACCTATAGACCCTATGAAAGACATAGAACCTATAGAAGACATAGAAGACATAGAACCTATACTACAATGAACCCCTAAGTATAAGAGAATGCCCCTCAGGCTTCTCCTATAGAAGTAGACCCCCTAATAGTAGCCTACACTACTGCTCTAGAAGTAGTAGATGAAGCAGTCAAATCTCATGTAAACTACCTCTGCTATGTTACACAACTCCAGGCTATAGTTGAAGCTAAAGGACAGTCATTTATACAATTCAAACACCTCTTATGTTAGGGTCTGCAACGCATAGAGGCTTTGCCTAGGGGCTTTCCCTTAGTCACAATCCCCCTGAGACAGCCTATCTGTTCAGGGACTGCTTCAGATGCAGTCACCAGAAATAGCCTATTCATTGGGGCATGCCTTAGACACAACCACTGGAAACAGCCTATTCATTGGACATGTCTCAGACGCAATCGCCAGAGACAGCATATTCATTAAGACCTCTCTCTGGGAATGGTCCTGGGGGCCTAGACCTTCAATAAGAAGCAGTCCATCTTTCTTCAGTATAAAGTAGTGTAGAACCCTCTATCATCTGTAGTATTAGTTAGTTCTTGCTTCTTCAATGATTGTTTCTGTTCTTATGCCAATACATCCTTTTGTTTGATTCACTCCCTTACATCTTAGGATTGCCTATATAGAAGACTATAGGGAGTACCTCATATTACCCTAAGATAGAGGCTCCTATATTCAAGGGAGATCTTAAGGATTTCCCAATGTACTACTAATGCCTCTGAATAAAGTAGGAGGTTAATAAGGAATTCCTAAATACTATAAAGGAGTTCATCACTATAGTAATTCATAAACTCAAAGGACCTACTATATATTATGCTATAGTATAGGTCTAATGCCTAGATATAGCCTACCTCCTCTCAGGAGAATCTTTCCTAAAGATAATATATACTAAGTACTATGACCTAATAGTAGTAGGTAAGAACTACTATACTCTATATCAACTCCACTAAGGAAATAAGTCATTTGATGCCTACCTATAGTGGTTTAAAGAGCTCTTATACCTCTTAGGTTATAATGAGTTCACTGACTACTAAAAGATTAAACTCCTAAAGACTTCTATCTCCCTTAAGATCATAGATGTCTTATACTACTATTTTATAATTCTACCTAAGGAATATAATACATAGGTACTATAGGTCTAAGAGCTTTAGCAAGAGATATAAGCAGTTGACTAGTATAAGGCCTGCTATATAGCCTTAGTATTATCTTCATATCCTAGCCTATCACAGAGGGCCCTACTAGCCCCTAGAGAGCCTCCTACAACTACTAAAGGAGATGACTATATAGACTAGACATAGATATACATAGTATATAACTCTAAAGGTCAATACTAATGAGTAGTCTAGGTCTTAGATGAAGTCCTTGCCTAATGCTATCAGGATAGACTGTATTTCTACTATAGGGCCTTAGGACATACTATTAGCAGCTGCCCCTATGCCCCCCCTATTCACCTATTAGAAAGAAAGGCCTAGGTGTCCTATATGATAGCCTAGCCCCCTTTAGTCATAGACTCTGATACTAAAGGTTTAGAAGATGAGTCACCTAGCCTATAGGCTAGGACCCTAGGAAAAGAGTACCCTCTATAGATAGTCACCTTTAGAGGAAAGAGACACTACTAGAAGAGCTACTAATATATTATGAGAAATTAGAGGTTAGAGGTTCCTTAGAAGTAGATATAGTAGTTAATAGATTCTATCTAACTACTACTTTAGTAGACTCAGGGAATATAACCTCTATTATTATACCTGATTATATATATAAATAGCTTAACCTATATAGATCTATACTTATTACCCTACTATATCTAGCCCTATTTAATGACTAACCTGCTTTAATAGTCACTGAAGTTACCTACTTCCTCATAGATATTAGAGGACTAGAGGAAAAGGTTTTAGTACTAGTTATCCTAAATATAAAATAGGATGAAATCCTTATTAGCTACCTATAGTGTAAAGTACACTTAGCTATAATTGACTATAAGTATGACTGACTAATCTTCCCCTACTTCTCTATTCCCTACTCCTCCTAGGCTAAGGTACCTAGGAGACCCTGAGAGATCTATATAGTATAGGTATAGAATAGTATATAAACTATAGTATAATAGGAAACCCTAGAACACCTACTAGTATTTATAGCATCCCTTAAGGATATCAACCTAGCTCTTTATAAGTTAGCTAAGGAAGAGGGACTAGTTGACCTAAGCTAGGTAGATAAGATTCCCCTATAGGTGACCCCTGATAACTATATTGCTTTCAATCCTGAAGCCCTATATATACACTGACTTCCCCCTTTGAGAAAAGGAATGAACTATAAGATCAACCTTATAGTTCCTAATAGTAAGGCCCCCTAGGGCCTCCTATATAAAATATTATATAAGGAACTACTTATACTCTACTAGACCCTCCTGAACCTATTAAAGAAGAAATTCATCTAAATTAGTAGCTCTACTACTACTGCCCTAATCCTATTTATCTAGAAACCTAGGGGAGGCTTACACTTCTATATTAACTACTAAGCACTAAACAAATATATAGAAAAGGATTATTTCCCCCTTCCTAAGTTCAATGAAACCCTATGTAGAATCTATAAAGCATAATAGTTCACTAAGTTCAATGTAGTCTTAGTATTCTATGATATCTATATTAAGCTAGGAGATGAGTGGAAGACTGTATTCTACACTAGGCTAGGGAGTTTTGAGTGGAATGTAATGCTATTCAGGTTAGCTAATGCCCTAGTACAGTTCTAGTGCTTCCTAAACTCAGTATTACAGGAGTACCTAGATGACTTTTGCTCAGTATATATAGATGATATACTAGTCTTCTCAGAAGGTTCACTAGAGGATCACTATAGGAAGGCTAACTAGGTCCTTGAGAAACTAGTTCACACTAGCCTTATAGTTGATATTGACAAGTGTGTATTCACTATTCAAGAAGTCAAGTATCTAGGCTATATTCTTATACTAGGGAGAGCTAAGATAGACTATATGAAAGTCATAGCTATGAAAGAATAGGAAGTCCCTACTATATATAAGGAAGTATAGTCCTTCATAGGTTTTGTGAATTTCTACTAGATCTTCATTAAAGACTTTTTAGCACTAGCCTATCTATTAGTAGAGCTAATAGCTATAAAGAACCTATTCATATAGTCCCTAGAAGCTGAGAAAGCCTTCTAAAATCTCAAAGACACATTTTACTCTGCCCCTATCCTGAAAACCTTTGACTATGACCTACTAATAATACTAGAAGTAGATTCATCAGGTTATAGTATAGGTGCTATCCTCCTTCAATTATATAGTAAATAGCTATTCCTGTGTATATACCTCAGTAAGAAGTTATTACTAGTAGAAGCTAACTATAAGATCTATAATAAAGAGTTACTAGTAATTATAAGGGCTCTCAAGGAATAGAGGGGAGAACTGAAAGGGGCCTAATACCCTATATATATACTAACTAACCACTAAAACCTTATGCACTTTACAGAGACCTACTAGCTTATAGAATAGTAAGCTCAATAGGCCCTACTTCTATTAGAATATAACCTTAAGCTTAAATACTACCCTAGGAAGCTATCCCCCCTCCCTAATACACTGTCCTACTTGAATACACCTAAAGACACTAATGACCCCTATATCACTATATAGAAGTACTAACTGCTCTAGCTAGATAGAAATAGGTTAATGAAAGTATAGTGAGTCAAAGTGTCTAATAAGTTACCTACCTCCCCCTTCTATAGTGCCCCCCTATATAAGCTATAGGAAGAAGCTATTAAATCTAATGATATATACTCCCTTATATAAAGTATAGTAGCTATAGGAGCACTATACTAGCTAGAGGCCCTTAAAGGTATATAGAAAGTCTCTATATTAGAATATACCCTTGATATAGTAGAATACCTCTACTAGTATAACTGAATTTAGATACTAGTGTTAGAGCCCCTCTACATAGGACTACTATAGGTAATCCATGACTCTATAGTATTAATTCACCTAGGAAAAAGGATAATAGTCTCTGAGTTAGCTAAATAGTACTTCTAGCTATATTATATAGAAGATACTATACACTTCTGCTATAACTATGACTTATATAGAAGTGTGAATATATAGTAGAAGATAAAGGAAGGGCTACTAAAGGGACTACCTATACTAGATTAGATATAGTAGGATATTAGGCTTGATATAGTAGGCCTATTAGCTATAGTAGAGTGGGATAGGCACTCTTACTAGTACATTTCAACACTTATCAACCACCTCTCTAAGGGAGTAATCCTAATCCTATACCACTCTATAGATATCTTATACCTAGTAGGATAGTTCTTAGAGCACTACTACCCTCACTATGGTCTCCCTATAACAATTATGTCAGATAGATAGTTCACAGGTGCATTCTAGAGGTGTCTCTATACTATGCTATAAGTAGAATACCACCTCTCTATAGCTTATCACCTATAGATGAATAGAGCTATAGAAAGAGTCAATAGTGAGATCAAGATGAAACTAACTAAGCTCCTCTATAAACATAAGGATTAGTTAAGCTGCCTGCTATTAGTGGAATTCACCCTTAATACAGCTACTAGCTCTATAATAAACACCTCTACATTTGCTATATATCATAGTTATAATCTAGACCTAGTAGAACTTGACCTATCTACACTGAACTCCCTTGAATCCCTAGACCTAAAGAATAATAGCCCTATAGCATAGGCTATATAGGTGCTCTAGAGCCTCTAAGACATAGTAATATAGGCCTGAGCTATACTATCTAATGCCTGAGTCACTATAGAGGAATAGAGTAATCAGAAGCATCTCCTATACTAATACTTTAAGGCAGGTGATTAGGTTTAGGTCTTAAAGTATTCATATATATAATAATAAGAAGGACTAGGGTATAAACTATAGCCTCAATACACTAAGGCCTAGGTCAAGGAACTAGTAGGAATATATACCTACTAGCTCAATATATAAGAGGCCTAAGGCTATGATATATTCTATACTAATCAACTACATTACATTAGTTCAGACCTATTCCTATTATAAGATATATATCTAGTTGAATTAGATCTAGTGATAGTAGATAGTATACTAGAATAGGAAGTAGAGAAGATCTTAGGACACTACCCTACTAGCTATACTTAAGAGGAAAGCTACTATATCAAGTGGTAAGGCTATTAGAAAGTAACTTAGGAGCCAGTATCTATACTAGAGGATATAGAAGTATTAGAAGTTTATTTACATAAAGAAGGAAGGATCTGAGTATCTGATTGACAAGAAGTTCACTACCCTTCCTCTCCTACCTATTAGGGGAAAAAGAAAAGGAGGAGGGGCTGATATTAGGGTCTATAACCTATAGAGGCTTTGCCTAGGGCCTTTCCCTTAGTCACAATCCCCCTGAGACAGCCTATCCATTCAGGGCCTGCTTTAGATGCAGTCACTAGAAGTAGCCTATTCATTAGGGCATGCCTTAGACACAACCACTGGAAACAGCCTATTCATCAGACATGTCTCAGACATAATCACTAGAGATAGTATATTCATTAAGACCTCTCTCCTGGAATAGTCCTGGGGGTCTAGACCTTCAACAAGAAGTAGTCCATCTTTCTTCAGTATAAAGTAGCATAGAACCCTCCATCATCTGTAGTATTAGTTAGTTCTTACTTCTTCAATGATTGTTTCTGTTCTTATGCCAATACATCCTTTTGTTTGATTCACTCCCTTACAATATATCATAGTTATGATCTAGACCTAGTAGGACTTAACCTATCTATACTGAACTCCCTTGAATCCCTAGACCTAAAGAATAATAGCCCTATAGTATAGGCTACATAGGTACTCTAGAGCCTCTAAGACATAGTAACATAGGCCTGAGCTACACTATCTAACACCTGAGTCACTATAGAGGAATAGAGCAACTAGAAGTATCTCCTATACCAACACTTTAAGGCAGGTAATTAGGTTTAGGTCTTAAAGAGTTTACACATATAACAATAAGAAGGACTAGGGCATAAACTATAGCCTCAATACACTAAGGCCTAGGTTAAGGAACTAGTAGGAACATTTACCTACTAGCTTGATATATAAGTGGCCTAAGGCTATAATGTATTCTATACTAATCAACTACATTACATCAGTTCAGACCTATTCCTATCATAAGACATATATCTAGTTGAACTAGATCTAGTGATAGTAGATGGTATACTAGAATAAGAAGTAGAGAAGATCTTAGAACACTGCCCTACCAGTGTAAGGGAGTGAATCAAACAAAAGGATATATTGGCATAAGAACAGAAACAATTGTTGAAGAAGCAAGAACTAACTAATACTATAGATGATAGAGGGTTCTATACTACTTTATACTGAAGAAAGATAGACTACTTCTTACTAAAGGTCTAGACCCCTAGGACTATTCTAGGAGAGAGGTCTTAATGAAAATACTGTCTCTAGTGATTATGTCTGAGACATGTCTGATGAATAGGCTGTTTCCAGTGGTTGTGTCTAAGGCATGCCCTAATGAATATGCTATTTCCAGTGACTGCATCTAAAGCAGGCCCTGAATGGATAGGCTGTCTCAGGGGGATTATGACTAAGGGAAAGGTCCTAGGCAAAGCCTCTATGGGTTGCAGACCCTAACAGAAAAGGCCCCTAGTTTTAGTCCCTTTGAGGTATCTAAGGACATGCTTTACTACTTGAAGATATTCTTAGGATAGGCTTACCATAGACCTAGCTAGGAATGATATAGTAAATGTAATATCAGGTCTAGTCATTGTAGATAGCCACTGAAAGCTCCCTATTAGCTGATGGTAGAGCTTTCAGTCATCTGCTGATAGGGGGGTATTAGTGTTCTGAAATAGAAGGTGAAAATCTTTCCTATTGATAGGAGTTTTTCTAGTAGAGCATTCTTGTATAGAGAACCTCTGAAGTAGCTTGTTGATATAGGCTGTCTATTTAATAGAGATAGAGTCTGATCCTTTATCACTAGTGATGTCCATCCCTAGATACTAGCCAATCTCAGTGAGGCCTTTCATAGGGAATTTAGTGTGAAGGATGTTATATACTTGCTCTATCTGAGATTCCTGAGGGCAGAAGAAGAGAATATCATCTATATAGAGAGCAATGAGTAGATTTCCCTTTTTAAAGATATAAGGATCACTAGTAAGAGTAGTGAATCCATAGGAGGTAATTTCTACCTCAAATTTCTCAGACCATCTCCTAGGAGCATGCCTTAGGCCATAGAGAGTCTTTTTCAGTCAATAGGCTTGGCCAGGCTCTTAAGTATGAAGGCTATCAGGGAGTCTTACAAAAACCCTCTCATCATTGTGAATATCACTATATAAGAAGGCTATTTCAACATCAGCCTGTCTTACTACCTAGTTATTGAGTGCTGATAAAGCAAATAGAACTCTTAGACTAATAGCAGAAGCTATAGTAGCAAAGGTATCAAATTCAGTAGGATGTTGATAGTTCCCACAGACTACCTATCATACTTTATGTCTAAGAATTAAACCATTAGATTTCCTCTTTATTATAAAGACCTATTTAGAGGGGAGGATCTGTGTAAGGGCTGTGCCTGTATGTGTTAGGGTGATGCCCTAGGTCTGTGCAAGACCCCACTACACAGAGCTCACCTATGTAGAGCCCCTCTCCTACCAGTACAGTCTAGCTAGTTATTCCCTTTCCTCCTTAATACATATTCTTTGAACCTCTAAACCAGGTATAATGAAGATCTTGTATCCAACCTGTAATATAAATATATATTCAAAATAAAAAAAATAATACCTTCTCTTATTACACTCTTTTGTTTTTTTATCTTTAATTTTTACACCTACCTTTACATCCCTTCCTAATGTTTTTCAATGCCCTCTATCTTAATAATGACAGCTAAAAGAAGTGGCTAATGATGATATATAAATAATAAGGATTATAGGAATATAATGATCAATTGAATTAGATAAAGGAGGGGTTGCTATTACTACACTCTTAGGAATGATTGAATCCCTTTTAGAGCTACTTTAAAGTACTAATTTGAAGGGACAATAAGACACTATATATTACTCTACTAATATAGGGAGTATAATAGTTAGGGGTGTCCTGTGTGAGAGGAGAAGGAGGCCCTGATAGTAAATTACATAGTAAACCTGAAGTGAAGGAGATTTAGGAATTGACTTAGGTGGTCTTAAAGATACTCCTCATTGAAGATATAGGAGGACATATATTCAACACACTAAAAAGTGAAATGAAGAAGGAAGAAGAGGGGAGGCTGATATAAGGGCTATACCTATATGTGTTAGGGTAATGCCGTAGGTCTATGTAAGACCCCACTACACAGAGCTCACCTATATAGAGCCCCTCTCCTGCCAGTACAATCTAGCTAGTTATTCCCTTTCCTCCTTAATACATATTCTTTGAACCGCCAAACCAGCTACAATGAAGATCTTGTATCCAACCTGTGACAATCTGATCATACTATAGAGGCTTTTCTATCTCAAAGGTTTTCATCTTTGTATATGTAATGATCTATGGATCATACATGGTTCAGGCCCCACCCTCACCCAGGAAACTATATGATACACCAGAAGCCCCTTTTGCTCCTTAGCCCCTTCTCCTAGTGTCTTCCTAGTGTCTACCTAGTGTCCTCCTAGTGTCTTCCTAGTGTCCTCCCCTAGCCCCTCTACTAAAGTATATGTCTCCTAATATATATATAAACCACTTGACTACTATCATTAGTTTAGCTCACCTTAGTTTCTTTTAGAACTTATTGAGTTCTTCTTTAATATAGAGCTGTTATGTAATTGAATCTTCTTATATCTTGTGAAGCCTTATATTAGAACTTGATCTTCCTTTTCTTTTTTTTTCTACTGATTTGATAATTTCCCCCTTTAGTACCTTTATTATCCTCTATCCTCTATCCTCTGTCCTCTATCCTCTATCCTCTATCCTCTGTCCTCTATCCTCTGTCCTCTATCCTCTGTCCTCTATCCTCTGTCCTCTATCCTCTATCCTCTGTCCTCTATCCTCTATCCCTATTCTAAACTCTACTACTATAGACCCCTTAAACCTAGCCTAACCTATATATACTCCTAAGCCTAATATACTTCTAATGCCTATAGAAATGAAAGAGGTACTGTTTGAGTTATACTATGAGCTAAAGCAGTCCTAAAACTCCTTAGACTAAATACACTAGGAACTCATGTAATTAGAGCACACTTAGCAGTGTATATTCTAGTAGTTCTAGGAGGAAATCAAAACCCTCTAGTAATAAATAATAGGTAGCCTACTATAGATCACCTAAGACTTCACTACTCTAACACCTCTAGCCCCCCTAGTAGCACCTAGTGCCCCAGCCACCCCCTTAGCCTCTATAAGCCTTCTAGCTCCCTTAGCCCCTATAAGCTTCTCAGCCCCCTTGGCCTCTATAGGCCTTTTAGCCCTGGTAATTCTAGAGGTATAACCTACTAGATACCCTAAGCCCTACCTCCTAGACATCTACCTCTTCTTAGGAAAGGGTTAGAATACTAGGTATAGTCTTAGATAGTAGAGGCTAAGCTAGAATAAGATAGTAATACTATTAGGAATAATAGTAATTAGTTTACCTACCTATAGATATAGATATCTACTATAGTATAAACTAAGGTATTACTAATATATAGATAAGCTAAGTTAAAGAACTATACTATAGCCTAATTTCTTAAAGTACTAGATACTATATTTCTAAATCCCTATATAGAGGAATATACTAAGGCTAGACTATACCACCTGAGTCAAGGAAAGAATAAACTATTTTTAGTATTTATACTAAAGTTTAAGAACCTACTCCTTAAGGCTAGGATTATTAGTGACTATACTTATATCTTAAGCCTTAAATAATACCTTAATAATAAGCTTATCAGGGCTATCTATATAGGTATTAAAGCTAAAACCTACTCTACCTTTATCTCTAAGGTCCTTAGCCTAGCTTCTGACCTAGAAGTATTAAGAGGGTACTAGACCTAGGTGAATACACTCCCTAGATTTCATTACTAGATACCTACTCTAGTACCTCTGACCTAGGCTACTCCCCTACTAGATAAAATAGATTAGTAACTATCTAATATCCCCCTTAAGCCTATAACCCTAGTAGAGAGGGAGAACCTAAAGTAGATAAACTCATATTTCCACTACTATAAACCAGGGTACCTATAGTAGAACTACCCCCTTAACCAGGGGTAGCTAGTAGTGACCTAGGCTATATGTTACAGGACTAGTAGGTGGTACTAAGTTTGCTGATTGATGACTTTATTGTCAGATGAGGGAGAAAGGAAGAAACTATCTAAAGCCTTTGCTGGTGGTGCCCCCTCTTTATCTTCTACAAGATTTTCTGGCATGTCTGGCTCCACTTTCCTATTCTGGCCTAGTCCCTCATCCTTTACTAGTCTACCCTCTAATACTATAGAAGCCTAGTAACCTAATAATATCCTAGTCCCCACTGAATACCTAGAAAACTACTAGGCCTAGATGACTATTACTATCTAAAAGGGAGATAATTACTAAGAAAGAAATAGGAGTAATAGGTACTTATATAGATATAACTCTAAATGAATATATCCTTACTACTGCTTTTATTTATAATAGATACCTCTATCTTACTACTATCTCCCTATATACTACTCTTAGGTATAAAGCTATAACCTTACCTATTATACCCTATCTAGTTAAATAAGTTATTAGTGACCTAAACCCCCTAATAATAACCTAGATTACTATAATTAACTTAGGCATTAGGAGTTATAATGAAAACCTATATATATATATTATCCCTGACTAGATAGAAGACCTAATACTAGGCTAATATTAGCTAATAGACTATAATACCTCTATATACCTAGCCTAAAATAAAGTCCTCTTATAATAACCCTTTAGACTCTGCCTTATAACTACTCCCCTTGACCTAGATACTATAGTTATTTCCTAGTGTATGATATAGGTACTATAGGCCTAAGTTACTAAGACTAAAGGTATCTATATCTTTTTAGCCTCCCTCTATGACATTGAGAAAGCCTTATAAACTAAGATCTATACTAACCCCTAAACATCTTGCCCTAGCTAGCTACTCCTAGTCATTAGTGCTTTTGATAGAAAGAAGGCTACTACTCTACTACTATTATAACTAGGCCTAGACACTAAGATCTAACTAAAGCCAGATGAATTGACCCCTATGTATCCCTTGTATTCCATAAGTAGAGAGGAGCTACTAGTCCTATAGAAAACCCTAAATAAGCCCCTTGACTCTAGCTTCATTTAGGCTAGTAGTACTAATGGAGGAGCCCTAGTGATCTTTATCAAGAAACCCAGTAGAGGCATTCACTTCTATATTAACTACTATATGTAAGGGAGTGAATCAAACAAAAGGATGTATTGGCATAAGAACAGAAACAATTGTTGAAGAAGCAAGAACTAACTAATACTACAGATGATGGAGGGTTCTATACTACTTTATACTGAAGAAAGATAGACTGCTTCTTGCTGAAGGTCTAGACCCCTGGGACCATTCCAGGAGAGAGGTCTTAATGAATATGCTGTCTCTGGCAATTGCATCTGAGACATGTCTAATGAATAGGCTGTTTCCAGTGGTTGTGTCTAAGGCATGCCCTAATGAATAGGCTGTTTCTAGTGACTGCATCTAAAGCAGGCCCTGAACAGATATGCTGTCTCAGGGGGATTATGACTAAGGGAAAGGCCCTAGGCAAAGCCTCTATAGGTTGTAGACCCTAATATCAGCCCCTCCTCCTTTTCTTTTTCCCCTAATAGGTAGGAGAGGAAGGGTAGTGAACTTCTTATCAATCAGATACTTAGATCCTTCCTTCTTTATATAAATAAACTTCTAATGCTTCTGTATCCTCTAGTGTAGATACTGGCTCCCAAGTTGCTTTCTGGTAGCCTTACCACTTGATGTAGTAGCTTTCCTCTTAAGTACAGCTGGTAGGGCAGTGTCCTAAGATCTTCTCTACTTCCTATTCTAGTATACCATCCACTATCACTAGATCTAGTTCAACTAGATATATGTCTTGTGATAGGAATAGGTCTGAACTAATATAATGTAGTCAATTAGTATAGAACACATTATAGCCTTAGGCCCCTTGTATATTAAGCTAGTAGGTATGTATTCCCACTAGTTCCTTGACCTAGGCCTTATTGTATTGAGGCTATAGTTTATACCCTAGTCCTTCTTATTGTTATATATGTGAACTCTTTGAGACCTAAACCTAATCACCTACCTTGAAGTGTCAGTGTAGGAGACACTTCTAGTTGCTCTACTCCTCTATAGTGACTTAGGCATTAGATAGTGTAGCTCAGGCCTATATTACTATGTCTTAGAGGCTCTAGAGCACCTATATAGCCTGTGCTATAGGGCTGTCATTCTTTAGGTCTAGGGATTCAAGGGAGTTCAGTATGGATAGGTCAAGTTCCACTAGGTCTAGATCATAACTATGATATATAGCAAATGTAGAGGTGTTTGTTGTAGAGCTAGTAGCTGTATTAAGGGTAAATTCCACTAATAGCAGGCAGCTTAACTAATCCTCATGTTTATAGAGGAGCTTAGTTAGTTTCATCTTGATCTCACTATTGACTCTTTCTATAGCTCTATTCATCTATAGGTGATAAGCTATAGAGAGGTAGTATTCTACTTATAGTATAGTATAGAGATACCTCTAGAATACACCTGTAAACTGTCTATCTGATGTAATTGTTATAGGGAGACTATAGCAAGGGTAGTAGTGCTCTAAGAACTGTCCTACTAGGTATAGGATGTCTATGGAGTGGTATAGGATTAGGATTACTCCCTTAGAGAGGTGGTTGACAAGTGTCATGATGTACTGGTAAGAGTGCCTATCCCACTCTACCACAGCTAATAGGCCTACTATGTCAAGCCTAATATCCTGCTATATCTGATCTGGCATAGGCAGTCCCTTCAGTAGCCCTTGCTTCATCTGCCACTATGTATTCACACTTCTATATAACTCACAGTTATAGCAGAAGTGTATAGTATCTTCTATATAATGTAGCTAGAAGTACTATTTAGCTAACTCAGAGACTATTATCCTTTTTCCTAGGTGAATTAATACTATAGAGTCATAGATTACCTATAGTAGTCCTGTGTAGAGGGGCTCTGACACTGGTATCTAAATTCAGTTATACTAGTAGAGGTGTTCTACTATATTAAGGGTACATTCTAATATAGAGACTTTCTATATACCTTTGAGGGTCTCTGGCCAGTATAGTGCTCCTATAGCTACTGTGCTTTATGTAAGGGAATATGTATTATCAGATTTGATAGCTTCTTCCTATAGCTTGTATAGGGGGGCACTATAGAAGGGGGAGGTAGGTAACTCATTAGACACTTTGACTCACTATACTTTCATTAACCTATTTCCATCTAGCTGGAGCAGTTGGCACTTCTATATAGTAATACAGGGGTCATTAGTGTCTTTAGGTGTCTTCAAGTGGGACAGTGTATTAAGGAGGGGGGATAGCTTCCTAGGGCAGTATTCAAGCTTAAGGTTATATTCTAATAGAAGTAGGGCCTATTGAGCTTACTGTTCTATGAGCTAGTAGGTCTCTATAAAGTATATGAGGTTTCAGTGGTTAGTTAGTATATATATAGGGTGTTAGGCCCCTTTCAGTTATCCCCTCTATTCCTTGAGAGCCCTTATAATCACTAGTAACTCTTTATTATAGATCTCATAGTTAGCTTCTACTAGTGATAACTTCTTACTAAGGTATACAGATAGGAATAGCTGTTTACTATATCACTGAAGGAGGATAGCACCTATGCTATAACCTGATGAATCTACTCCTAGTGTCATTAGTAGGTTATAGTCAAAGGTTTTTAGGATAGGGGCAGAGTAAAATGTATCTTTGAGATTTTAGAAGGCTTTCTTAGCTTCTAGGGACTACATGAATAGGTTCTTTACAGCTGTTAGCTCTACTAATAGATAGGCTAGTGCTGAAAAGTCTTTGATAAAGATCTAGTAGAAATTTACAAAACCTATGAAGGACTATACTTCCTTATATGTAGTAGGGACTTCCTATTCTTTCATAGCTGTGACTTTCATATAGTCTATCTTAGCTCTCCCTGGTGTGAGAATATAGCCTAGATACTTGACTTCTTGAACAGTGAATGTACACTTGTTGATATCAACTGTGAGGCTGGTGTGAACTAGTTTCTCAAGGACCTAGTTAGCCTTCCTATAGTGATCCTCTAGTGAACCTTCTGAGAAGACTAGTATATCATCTATATATATTAAGTAAAAGTCATCTAGGTACTCCTGTAATACTGAGTTTAGGAAGTGCTAGAACTGTGCTAGGGTATTAGCCAACCTGAATAGCATCACATTCCACTCAAAACTCCCTAGCCTAGTGTGGAATATAGTCTTCTACTCATCTCCTGGCTTGATACAGATGTTATGGAATACTGAGACTATATTGAACTTAGTGAACTATTATGCTTTATAGATTCTACACAGGGTTTCATTGAACTTAGGAAGGGGGAAATGATCCTTTTCTATATATTTGTTCAGTGCTTAGTAGTCAATACAGAGGTATAAGCCTCCCCTAGGTTTCTAGATAAATAGGATTAGGGTAGTAGTAGTGGAGCTACTGATTCAGATGAATTTCTTCTTTAATAGGTTCAGGAGGGTCTGGCAGAGTACAAGTAGTTCCTCATGTGATATTTTATATAGGGGGCCCTAGGGGGCCTTGCTATTAGGGACTATGAGGTTGATCTTATAGTTCATTCCCTTTCTCAAAGGGGGAAGTCAGTGTATGTATAGGGCTTTAGGATTGAAAGTGATGTAGTTATCAGGGGTCACCTATAGGGGAATCTTGTCTACCTAGCTTAGGTCAACTAGTCCCTCTTCCTTAGCTAACTTATGAAGAGCTAGGTTAATATCCTTGAGGGATGCTATGAATACTAGTAGGTGTTCTAGGGTTTCCTATTGTGCTATGGTTTATATACTGTTCTATACCTATACTATATAGATCTCTCAGGGTCTCCTAGGTACCTTGGCCTAGGAGGAGTGGGGAATAGAGAAGTAGGGGAAGATTAGTTAGTCATGCTTATAGTCAATTATGGCTAAGTGCATTTTATACTATAGGTAGCTGATAAGGATTTCATCCTATTTCATATTTAGGATGACTAGTGCTGAAACCTATTCCTCTAGTCCCCTAATATCTATAAGGAAGTAGGTAACTTCAGTCACTATTGAAGTAGGTTAGTTATTAAATAGGGCTAGATATAGTGGGGTGATAAGTGTAGATCTATGTAGGTCAAGCTGTTTACATATATAATCAGGTATAATGATAGAGGTTATATTCCCTGAGTCTACTAAAGTAGTAGTTGGATAGAATCTATTAACTACTATGTCTACTTCTAAGGAACCTCTAACCTCTAATTTCTCATAATGTGTTAGTAGCTCTTCTAGTAGTGTCTCTTTCCTCTAAAGGCAACTATCTATAGAGGGTACTCTTTTCCTAGGGTCCTAGCCTATAGGCCAGGCAACTTATCTTCTAAACCTTCAGTATCAGAGTCTATGACTAAAGGGGGCTAGGCTATCACATAGGACACCTAGGCCTTTCTTTCTAATAGGTGAACAGGGGGGGCATAGAGGCAGCTACTAATAGTGTGTCCTAAGGCCCTGTAATGGAAACACAGTCTATCCTGATAGTATTAGGCAAGGACTTCATCTAAGACCTAGACTGTTCATCAGTGTTGACCTTTAGAGTTATACACTATGTATATCTGTGTCTAGTCTATATAGTCATCTCCTTTAGCAGTTGTAGGAGGCTCTCTAGGGGCTAGTAGGGCCCTCTATGATAGGCTAGGATGTAAAGATGACACTAAGGCTATATAGTAGGCCTTGTACTAGTCAACTGCTTATATCTCTTACCAAAGCTCTCAGACCTATAGTACCTATATATTATATTCCTTAGGTAGAATTATAAAATAGTAGTATAAGACATCTATGATCTTTAGGGAGATAGAAGTCTTTAGGAGTTTAATCTTTTAGTAGTTAGTGAACTCATTATAACCTGAGAGGTATAAGAGCTCTTCAAACTACTATAGGTAGGTGTCAAATGACTTGTTTCCTTAGTGGAGTTGATATAGAGTGTAGCAGGCCTTGCCTACTGCCATTAGGTCATAGTACTTGGTATGTATTATCTTCAGGAAAGATTCTCCTGAGAGGAGGTGGGCTATATCTAGGCATTAGACCTATACTATAGCATAATATATAGTAGGTCCTTCAAGTTTATTGATTACTATAGTAATGAACTCCTTATCAGTGTTTGGGAATTCCTTATCAACCTCCTACTTCATTCAGAGGTATTGATAGTATATTGGGAAATCCTTAAGATCTCCCTTGAATATAGGAGCCTCTATCTTAGGGTGATATGAGGTGCTCCCTATAGTCTTCTATATAGGTAATCCTAAGAGGTGTTTGAATTGTGTAAATGACTGTCCTTTAGCTTCAACTATAGCCTGGAGTTATGTGATATAGCAGAGGTAGTTTATATAAGCTTCAACTGCTTCATCTACTACTTCTGGAGCAGTGGTGTAGGCTACTATTAGGGGGTCTACTTCTATAGGAGAAGCCTGAGGGGCATTCTCTAGCACTTGGGGGTTCATTATAGTGTAGGTTCTATGGGTTCTATGTCTTCTATAGGTTCTATGTCTTTCATAGGGTCTATAGGTTCTATGTCTTCTGTAGATTCCATGTCTTCTATTTCATAAGTACATTCCTTGTGGTGCTAGTGTCACTCAAATAGCAAGAGGAACAATTATAATGTAAGGGAGTGAATCAAATAAAAGGATGTATTAGTATAAGAATAGAAACAATTATTGAAGAAGTAAGAACTAACTAATACTATAGATAATAGAGGGTTCTACACTACTTTATACTGAAGAAAGATGGACTGCTTCTTGCTAAAGGTCTAGACCCCTAGGACTATTCCAGGAGAGAGGTCTTAATGAATATGCTGTCTCTAGTGATTACATCTGAGACATGTCCAATGAATAGGCTGTTTCCAGTGGTTGTGTCTAAGGCATGCCCCAATGAACAGGCTGTTTCTGGTGACTGCATCTAAAGCAGGCCCTGAATAGATATGCTGTCTCAGGGGGATTGTGACTAAGGGAAAGGCCCTAGGCAAAGCCTCTATGGGTTGCAGACCCTAACAACCCCTGTGTATCCCTTGTATTCCATGAGTAGAGAGGAGCTGCTAGTCCTATAGAAAACCCTGTATGAGCTCCTTAACTCTGGCTTCATTCAGGCTAGCAGTGCTGAAGGAGGAGCCCTAGTGATCTTTGTCAAGAAACCTAGTAGAGGCATTCACTTCTACATCAACTACTATGCTCTGAACAATGCTATAGAGAAGGATAGATACCTACTGCTACTCATCTACAATACCCTCTATGATATTACATTAGCTAAATACATCTCTAAAGTCAACATTATCTCTGCTTTCCACTGTCTTCAACTCAAAGAAGGCTATAAACTATAGACTATTTTCTATACCTACCTCAGCTCCTTTAAATAGCTAGTAACTCTATTCAGCTTAAGTGGAGCACTAGCTTCCTTCCAGTGGTTCATTAACTATGTCCTTTCCCAGTGGCTAGGCATTACCTGCTCAGCCTACCTAGATAATGTAGTGATCTATACTTCAGGTTCTAGAGAAGACTACTATAAGCTTGTCTATCAGATTATTAAGGCCCTAGATAATACAGGCCTCTAACTAGATTAGGACAAGAGTGATTTCAAATCCTCTTTAATCAAGTATCTAGGCTTCATTATAGAGCCTGGTATTAGAATCTACACTAACCCTGAAAAGACCTATGTAATTCAAGAATAGGAAGCCCTAACCTCTATACATAGCCTCTATAGCTTCTTAGGCTTTATAAACTTCTACTACTGTTTCATCAAGAACTACTTGACTCTGGTAATACCACTAACCACACTGACTAAGAAAGACTAACCATTTGTTTAGGGCCTAGACCAGTAAGAAGCTTTTGATAAGCTCTGCCAGGCCCTCATCTCTATACCTGTCCTAGCTACCTATGATCCTAATTGCCCTACTATTGTTGAAGTAGATTCCTCTAGATAGGCAATAGGAGCCTCATTGAGATAACAGGGCCTGGATTCCCTTTAGTGGCCTATTATATACTTCTCATGGAAACTCACCCTAGCTAAGGTCAACTATCCTATCTATGATAAGGAAATATTAGTAATCTTCTCCTGCTTGAAACATTAGTGCCCTTTCTTAGCTGGCATTACATTCTAAGTACACACCAACCACTACAACCTTATCTACTTCTAAACCCACCAGACCCTCTTAGAATATCAATGCCACTAGTCTTATGAATTATCTGAATTTGACTTTACACTGATATATAGACCTAGAATGACACAAGTCACCTCTGATGCCCTGTCCTGACATGACTAAGACCTCCTATACAACCTGTCTAATGATAGACTACAATCTAGAGTTCACTAGATGCTACACCCCTATAGTAAGAACTTTGTTATCACTATAGTAATTGTTATAGGGTGGGCGCCTATGAGGAGATCAAGCAAGGGTACAGGAAAGGATCACATGAAAGGGAGACATGTACTGAGCAAATCATCACAGTACTTAAAAGGAGGAATACTCTAGTCTTTAGTTCTTTTCTTATTTCCCTTCTCTCCTCAGTTTCTTTAAGAATAAATCACTTTAAGGTATAGTCCTTGAGACATCATTGTCTAGCACTAGTAATAATTCTTAAAGAAACTCTTTCTCATTATACAGCTTTATAATAGTTATATTTCTAATATTTGACCTCTCTTTATACCCCCCCTTCACTATAGACAATAATAGTAATAACATGGACCTATACTATAATAGCTCCTAAGAATCTACCTTTCATTCAAGTCAGTCCTAATTCAATAGACTACCTACTATAGTGACTGCTATACCTTTACTGATAGGTGCCCTAACTTCTGAAAACCCCCTAGCCTCCTAACCTCCCTAGATTGTTTATATACAACAATGACTATGACAAGTCCTCCCCCCACTCTATACATTTGAAGGAGACTAAAAAAAATACCTAGACTAGCACCTAGATGTATTGAATAAGGTCCTCATAGATAGGGAAGCTATAGGGCCACCCTTATCTCAACTTATTTACATTATCTCCTACCTACAAGGTATAGCCAAGGCTAGCTGCTATGAGTTCACTACAAGGCTCTAGGGTAAACTGAACCTAGAAGTAGGAGAATTGTTTAAGTATCTAGACAAGACCTATAAGGACCCAACTACATGAGACCATCACATGGCCCTATTATGAACCCCCTAAGGCAACACCCTATTCTGAGAATTCTTCCCTATGTTCAAAGGTCACCTCTTGCAAATAGGAGGTCTAGCCTAGCCTGATAATGTAAAGATTACCTAGCTGACAAGTATTATAAACCTAGACCTATATACCCTCATATCACTGATAGGAACTGATAACCTGACCTTTGACCAGTACTATGATCTAGTAATGTAGTGTTCAATAAACCCTAGGGGCTTGAAAATAGTCACTAGGAATACTTGACCCCTACCTCCTACCCCCTATAGTAGGGAACTAATGGACTAGATATATTCTTACAATACATACACTTGACCCACCTATGACATGTTTAGAAAGAAGTTCCTAATAGACTAAGAGCTGAAAGGAAAGCAAGTGAAATAGGTGTCAGTAGAAGAAATGACAGCTTGAAGAACTGCTAAAGTGTGTTTGCATTACACCTGCCTAGGGTGCAGCACCTCCTAATGCCCCCTGCTACCTACTGTTAACCCATCTAGATACACTAGAGCCAAAGTAAACACCACTCAGGTCTAGTCACAGTGGAAAGCCCCTGATGTAGATGACATAGTAGAGGCTAGAGATGATACCAATGAAATGATAGAAAACTAATGTGTATAACTGAAAAGCACCTGTTATACAAGACATTAGAATAGGAATAGATATAGTTTGAGAAAAAGATGACTAGCTAGACCTTCTAGACTAGTGTAATCACAAATTCCCAACATGTAATTACAGTATTAATAGACAATAGGTATAACTCCTTCACTACTATCAATGAAAACACTATTGACCTCCTGAAACTAAAGCATATGAAAATAAAACCCTATGCCCTGAAAGGTATAAATAAAGAATCAGTCCTAGACACAGTAGTGTATTTAGACTTAGATATCAGTAGTGCCTAAACATATAGAGCATTCACCTATGTAGTGCTAGGCCAAAGTGAAAAACTAATTCTAGGAACACTATGGATAGAATAGAATAGTGCTGTAATCTCCCTGGATAGCAGTATCATAGAACTACATCTCCCTGATGCAATATACAAGGTCCACCCCATCTCTTAGTATAACAAAGTATAATGACCTAAGGCACTTATAGGAGCTATTATAGCTACCTAAATACTGAGAGATAAATATAGAGTATATAGAGGTGAAGAACTAGTCATATTCATAGCTACTATTATAGATATTGAGAAGGCCCTGTAAGTCAAGAGTAAGACAGACCTAAAGACAAAAGTTCTAAAAACATATTAGGAATACTTAGGAGTCTTTGAGGATAAATAAGATGAAGAAATCCCCTACTACCTAGGGATAGACTTGGAAATCCACCTAGAGAAAGATAAGAATAGTAAAGAAAAGCAAGCCCCCTAGGGCCCCCTCTATAGCATGTCATAGGATGAACTATTAGTCCTGAGAAAAACTTTACTAGAACACCTGGATAAAGGGTATATACAAGCCAGTCAATCAGCTACTACAGCACTAGTTGTGTTCACTAAGAAACCTAGAGGGGGTCTGTGGTTTTATATAGACTATTGTAGTTTAAATGTAATCACTATCAAGGATAGATACCCTCTCCCCCTTATACATGAAACCCTCTGCCAAGTAGCTAAAGCACAATAGTTGACTAAACTAGACATATATATGGCTTTCCATTGGATTAGAGTGAAAGAAGGTGATGAGTGGAAAATAGTGTTCAATATATACTATAGCCTCTATGAGTGGAAGGTAATGCCCTTTAGACTTTCAAATGGATTAGTAGTCTTCTAATAATATGTCAACTAGGTACTGAGGAATTACCTCAATAACTTCTGTTTAGCATATGTAGATGATATTTTGATCTATATAAATAGGACAAAACAGGAGTACTAAGAATATATCCTAAAGGTGCTAGTAGAACTAGAGAAAGCTAGGCTCTAACTGGATATAGACAAGTGTGAATTCAAGGTTAAGAAAACAAAGTACTTAGGGTTTATCATTGAAGTGGGAAAGGGTATTAGTATAGACCCTAGAAAAGTTGAAGCAATTTCCACCTGGGAAGCCCTAAAGACAGTCAAAGGAGTCTAATCCTTCTTAGGATTTACAAACTTTTACTAGACTTTCATTGAAAACTTCACAGAGCTAGCTACCCCCTTAGTAGAGTTGACAGGAAAGAACAAACCTTTTGTCTAGGGTGAACACCAAGAATAAGCCTTCTAGACACTAAAAGACTACTTCTGCTATAGAGGCTTGCTAGCAGGATAGGACCTAGACCTTGAGGCAGATGCAACTATAGTAGAGAGTGATGCTTCTGGCTTTAGCATTAGAGGATGCCTCTCATAGAATGGACTACCAGTCACCTTCTTCTCCAGAAAAATAAATGACACTAAATGAAATTACCCTATCTATGACAAAGAACTACTAGGAGTAATAGGCTATTTCAAAGAATAGTATCTAATGCTCTAAGGCCTGGTAGGCTTTAACCTTATCACAGATCATAAGAACTTGGAATATTTTGCTAAGAAACAGTTACTTAATGAAAGACAAGTGAGATGGTCTGAATTCTTACAATCCCTACCCCCCTTCAAGGTCATACACTACCTAGGACACCTCAATCAAGCTGCTAATACACTCTCTAGGAGAGAATAGGACAAACCAGAGGATCTAAGAGAAGGGTGAGAACTTCAGCTATAGAAACCCCTTCAAGTCAACTATCTCTATATAATGCCTACCCAAACCCTAAGCAACCTATTTAAGAAAGTAGACCTCTAGAACTTATAGGAAAAGGCTGTAAAAGAAGATGTGGACACAGAAGCTATTTAGAACACCCTTTAAAATCAAGACTCCACTAAGATACCTAAAGACATATAGGGATAACTAGGGGACTTTAGTGAGAAAGATAGCTATCTATTCTGTAGAGATAGGCTATAGATACTAAACTCTAAACCCTTGAGAACTAGACTTTTACAGGAAGCTCATGACAGCTAAGTAATAGGCCACCTAGGATAGGACAGTATGATTGAGATCCTATATTAGTAATTTTATTAGCTAGGTCTAAATTCAGATGTCAGGCAGTTTATATATAATTACAACACTTATAGAAAAGGAAAAGTCTAGAGATAGAAGAAATAAGGCATCCTCTAACCCCTTCCCATCCCAGACTAATAATAGAAACAAGTCTTAATAGACTTTATAGGACCCTTCCTAAAGTATGATGACACAGGTAATAAACATATTATAGTTATCACTGATAGGCTTATAGGAAGTATTACTCTATATGCCCTACTAAACATCTAGACTAAAACAGTTGTCACCTATTTCAGTGAATATCATTATAGTCACTATGGCCTCCCTGATTCTATTATCTCAGATAGAGGGCCCTAATTCACAAGTGGTTTCTAGAGACATCTATACAAACTGCTAGGAGTAGAATAGAAGCTGACAATAGCCTACCATCCATAGTCAAATAGAGGTATAGAGAGGGTGAACCAAGAGATCCAGGCCTATTTATATATATTTATTAACTTTACATAGTCAGACTAGGACAAGCTACTCCTATCAGCTATACTAGCTATTAATAACTGACTATCAGTACTATGAGTAAACATTAGCCCCTTCTTTATAAATCATAGGTACTATATAGACCTAATCCAAGTGGCTATACCTGCAATAGAGCATAGTGCAGAAGGTTTAAACTATAGATGTGTAGAAGCACTAGTAGAGTACATAGTAGATACAAATGACATGATAGCCAGTGCCCTAGTAGTAGCTTAGCAATGCCTAGAAGACTGACCTCAATGTCCTATAGAGCTATACTAAATTGGTAATCAAGTCTAGCTCACTATGAGGAACCTCTAGATAATAAGAACATCCTATAAGCTAGACTAGCTACACTAAAAGTTCATAGTTATAGGGATACTAACACCTCTGACAGTAGAACTAGATGTCCCTAAAGGAATACACAATGTATTCCACATAGACTATATAGAAAAAGCTATAAAAGACCTACTTCCCAGTCAGCAACAAGCTCCAGAGGAACCCCTAGGCATAGTAAATGAAGATGGAGAGGAAGAATAGGTAGTAGAGGACATAGTGCATGCCTAAGGCAAAGGAAATAACTAAAAAGCCTTAGTAAAATAGTTAGGTTAGGATGATCCAACATAGGTACCCCTAGACAACATCAAAGACACCTAAGCATTAGACCACTAGGAAGTAAAGTGGGGCCTGATCTTAGAAAACAATGGACCTCCTATGACAAGAGGACATCATCCTAAGAAAGGAGGGGGGTGATGTTATAGGCTAGGCACCTATGAGGAGATCAAGCAAGGGTATAGGAAAGGATCATATGAAAGGGAGATGTGTACTGAGCAAATCATCACAGTACTTAAAAGGAGGAATACTCTAGTCTTTAGTTCTTTTCTTATTTCCCTTCTCTCCTCAGTTTCTTTAAGAATAAATCGCTTTAAGGTATAGTCCTTGAGACATCATTGTCTAGCACTGGCAACAGTAATATAGGCTAAAAACCCTGACAAAGATCTAGAAGGCTTAGAAGTCACTCCCTACCTAGGTCTTCCATCCCTATTCATTGACCTAGAACTCTACAACCTATGGGACACTACACTGAGACATAATGAGAGATACTGGTAAGCCTGCTCAGTAGTATAAGAAAAAGCATATATATTCCCTAATGACTAGGGCCTGTCTTGGCAAATCAGTGAATGCTCCCTTGACTCAGAAATACACCTCTTATAGCAGGAGCACCTGTGGATCCTAGCCTATGAGCCACTTTGTATAGTGATAATTCAAGCTACCTATGATTCAAGTCTAACAGGCTACCCTAGTACTACTATTACATAAGACCTCATAAGCTACTCCTACACCTGGCCTGGGTTGACAGAAGATGTGTAGTGCTTTGTGAGAAACTGTGATACTTGTAGATAGAGCAAAATATAGTAGGAACAGAAGCATAGCCTCTTAAAACCCCTCCTAATCCTAGAATAGACTTGGTAAGAAATTATAGTTAATTTCATTGTCAACCTTCCACCCTCTAATAGGCATACTATCATTATAGGTGTCACTGACTAGCTATCAAAGTCCAAAGTCCTCATACCCCTAAAGTCTTCCACTACTTATGATGTGGCTAAAGCTTTCTTAGTCTATATATTCACTTACTATAGAACCCTACACATGATCACCTCTGACTAAGGTCTATAATTCATTAGCCTTTTCTAGGCTGAAGTATACTACTAACTTGGAATCACTTGTCATTTGTCTATAGCCTTCTACCTAGAGACTAATAGAGTATAGGAACACTTGAACTAGGAAATAGAGACATACCTCTAGACATTCATAGCCTACCTATAGGATGACTAGGCTTCCCTACTGCCCTAAGTATAGATCACCTTGAATAACTAGGTTTCAGTATCCATAGGCATTAGCCTATTTTTCTTCTGCCATAGCTACTACATAGACCCTATTGAAACTAATGCCCTATAACCTATAGGCTCAAGTATTTCCCTAGCTATAGCAGGATATAACTAGCTAGCAAAACACTGTGAAGCTACTATATTCTCCTAGGCATCTATAGCCCTAGCCTAAGAAGTATAGGAATAATACACTAATAAAGGCTAATAAGTTGTAGAATCATTCTAAGTCAGTGATAGAGTCTACCTGAGACTCAAGAATATCTATACCCTACACCCCTCAAAGAAACTTGACTAGTTAGCACTACTATATAAAGTCATTGGCCTTATTAGATCCTATGCTATTAAACTCAATACCCCCTCTAGTATCCACCTAGTATTCTATATCAACCTAGTCTACTGGCATAGAGAAGACCTATTACTATCCCAAGTGTCCTCTAATCCTAAGCCACCCCTAATATCACAGGAGGAAGCTATAGACAATGTAGTTATAGGGGAATACCAAGTGGACAAGATCCTCTAACACTAGAAATACAGGAAATAATACCAAGTGCTAGTAAAATAGACAGGTTATACATAACTAACCTAGGAACCATTAGTGCACCTTGAAGATATAGCTGCCCTGGAAGAATACAAGTAAACCACTGACTATCTATAGGTGACCTGAAAGGAGGGGAAGGGATCAATTATAATGATCTATAGATCATATATGGTTCAGGCCCTACCCTCACCTAGGAAACTATATAATACACCAGAAGCCCCTTTTGCTCCTTAGCCCCTTCTCCTAGCATCTTCCTAGTGTCCTCCTAGTGTCTTCCTAGTGTCCTCCCCTAGCCCCTCTACTAAAGTGCATGTCTCCCAAAACACATATAAACCACTTGACCACTATCATTAGCATAGCTCACCTTAGTTTCTTTTAGAACTTATTGAGTTCTTCTTTAATACAGAGCTGTTATGCAATTGAATCTTCTTGTATCTCATGAAGCCTTACAATATTCTAATAGAAGTAGGGCCTATTGAGCTTACTATTCTATAAGCTAGTAGGTCTCTGTAAAGTATATGAGGTATCAGTGGTTAGTTAGTATATATATAGGGTATTAGGCCCCTTTCAGTTCTCCCCTCTATTCCTTGAGAGCCCTTATAATCACAAGTAACTCTTTATTATAGATCTTATAGTTAGCTACTACTAGTAATAACTTCTTACTAAGGTATATATATAGGAATAGCTATTTACTATATTATTAAAGGAGGATAGCACCTATACTATAACCTAATGAATCTACTTCTAGTATCATTAGTAGGTTATAGTCAAAGGCTTTTAGGATAGGGGTAGAGTAAAATATATCTGAGATTTTAGAAGGCTTTCTCAGCTTCTAGAGACTATATAAATAGGTTCTTTATAGCTATTAGCTCTACTAATAGATAGGCTAGTACTGAAAAGTCTTTGATAAAGATCTAGTAGAAATTTACAAAACCTATAATGGACTATACTTCCTTATATAGTGGGGACTTCCTATTCTTTCATAGCTATGATGTTCACACACTCTATCTTAGCTCTACCTAGTATAAGAATATAGCCTAGATACTTGACTTCTTGAATAGTGAATATACACTTATCAATATCAACTATAAGGCTAGTGTAAACTAGTTTCTCAAGGACCTAGTTAGCCTTCCTATAGTGATCCTCTAGTGAACCTTCTGAGAAGACTAGTATATCATCTATATATACTGAGTAAAAGTCATCTAGGTACTCCTGTAATACTGAGTTTAGGAAGTGCTAGAACTATACTAGGGTATTAGCTAACCTAAATAGTATTATATTCTACTTAAAACTCCCTAGCCTAGTATAGAATATAGTCTTCTACTCATCTCCTAGCTCAAAATAGATATTATAGAATACTTAGACTCTATTGAACTTAATGAACTATTATACTTTATAGATTCTATATAGGGTTTCATTAAACTTAGGAAGGGGGAAATAATCCTTTTCTATATATTTATTTAGTGCTTAGTAGTCAATATAGAAGTATAAGCCTCCCCTAGGTTTCTAGACAAATAGGATTAGGGCAGTAGTAGTAGAGCTACTAATTCAGATGAATTTCTTCTTTAATAGGTTTAGGAGGGTCTAGTGGAGTATAAGTAGTTCCTTATGACATATTTTATATAGGGGGCCTAGGGGTCCTTACTATTAGGAACTATAAGGTTGATCTTATAGTTCATTCCCTTTCTCAAAGGGGGAAGTTAGTATATATATAGGGCTTTAGAATTAAAAGTAATATAGTTATTAGGGGTTACCTGTGAGGGAATCTTGTCTACCTAGCTCAGGTCAACTAGTCCCTCTTCCTTAGCTAACTTATGAAGAGCTAGGTTAATATCCTTAAGGGATGCTATGAATACTAGTAGGTGTTCTAGGGTTTCCTATTATATTATAGTTTATATACTATTCTATACCTACACTATATAGATCTCTTAGGCTCTCCTAGGTACCTTAGCCTAAGAGGAGTAGGCAATATAGAAGTAGGGGAAGATTAGTCAGTTATACTTATAGTTAATTATAGCTAAGTATACTTTACACTATAGATAACTAATAAGGATTTTATCCTATTTTATATTTAGGATGACTAGTATTAAAACCTATTCCTCTAGTCCCCTGATATCTATAAGAAAGTAGATAACTTTAGTCATTATTAAAGTAGGTTAGTTATTAAATAGGGCTAGATATAGTAGGGTAATAAGTATAGATCTATATAGGTTAAGCTATTTATATATATAATTAGGTATAATTATAGAGGTTATATTCCCTGAGTCTATTAAAGCAGTAGTGAGATAGAATTTATTAACTACTATATCTACTTCTAAAG
Source organism: Ceratocystis colombiana (assembly GCA_026419805.1). Lineage (NCBI taxonomy): Eukaryota > Fungi > Ascomycota > Sordariomycetes > Microascales > Ceratocystidaceae > Ceratocystis > Ceratocystis colombiana. Next base: position 47,890 of record JAOSLS010000013.1, read on the forward strand.
AACCTCTAACCTCTAATTTCTCATAATATATTAGTAGCTCTTCTAGTAGTGTCTCTTTCCTCTAAAGGTGACTATCTATAGAGGGGTCTCTTTTCCTAGGGTCCTAGCCTATAGGCTAGGTAACTTATCTTCTAAACCTTTAGTATTAGAGTCTATGACTAAAGGGGGCTAGGCTATTATATAGGACACCTAGGCCTTTCTTTCTAATAGGTGAATAAGGGGGGTATAGGGGTAGCTACTAATAGTATATCCTAAGGCCCTATAGTAGAAATACAGTCTATCCTAATAGTATTAGGTAAGGACTTCATCTAAGACCTAGACTACTTATTAGTATTGACCTTTAGAGTTATATACTATATATATCTATGTCTAGTCTATATAGTCATTTCCTTTAGTAGTTGTAGGAGGCTCTCTAGGGGCTAGTAGGGCCCTCTATGATAGGCTAGTATATGAAGATAATACTAAGGCTATATAGTAGGCCTTATACTAGTCAACTACTTATATCTCTTACTAAAGCTCTTAGACCTATAGTACCTATATATTATATTCCTTAGGTAGAATTGTTAAATACTAGTATAAGATATCTATGATCTTTAGGGAGATAGAAGTCTTTAGGAGTTTAATCTTTTAGTAGTCAGTGAACTCATTATAATCTGAGAGGTATAAGAGCTCTTCAAACTACTATAGGTAGGCATTAAATGACTTATTTCCTTAGTAGAGTTGATATAGAGTATAGTAGACCTTGCCTACTGCTATTAGGTCATAGTACATAGTATATATTATCTTTAGGAAAAATTCTTCTGAGAGGAGCTAGGCTACATCTAGGCATTAGACCTATATGATAGTATAATATATAGTAGGTCCTTTGAGTTTATTAATTACTATAGTAATGAACTCCTTATTAGTATTTAGGAATTCCTTATCAACCTCCTACTTCATTCAGAGGTATTAGTAGTATATTGGGAAATCCTTAAGATCTCCCTTGAATATAGAAGCCTCTATCTTAGGGTAATATGAGGTAATCCCTATGGTCTTCTGTATAGGTAATCCTAAGAGGTGTTTGAATTGTATAAATAACTGTCCTTTTGCTTCAACTACAGCCTAGAGTCATGTAATATAGCAGAGGTAGTTTACATAAGCTTTGACTACTTCATCTACTACTTCTGGAGTAGTAGTGTAGGCTACCATTAGGGGGTCTACTTCCATAGGAGAAGCCTGAGGGGCATTCTCTAGCACTTAGGGGTTTATTGTAGTATAAGTTCTATAGGTTCTATGTCTTCTATAGGTTCCATGTCTTTCATAGGGTCTATGGGTTCTATAGGTTCCATGTCTTCTATTTCATAAGTATATTCCTTATAGTGCTAGTGTCACTCAACCAGTAAGAGGAATAATTGTGATATAAGGGAGTGAATCAAACAAAAGGATATATTGGCATAAGAATAGAAATAATCACTGAAGAAGTAAGAACCAACTAATACTACAGATGATAGAGGGTTCTACACTACTTTATACTTGTTGCAGGCTGTGTGCCTACATTCAACAAGGATCACAGGGCAAGGAGCACATGGATAACTAGTGCCTATAGATGATAAATATCTCAGAGAAACCTCTTCTAGATAGAAGTAAGAAATACAAATAGGACAAAAGGCACTTGGTTTTAGTTTTCTTCTTTCTTCTTTCTTTCACTAGATTTTTCTAAATAAAATACTTTATACTATTTTCATTGAGTAATTGATATTAAGTACTAGTAATAATTTAGAAAAATCTTATTCATTAGTTCTTTTTACTTATGACCCCTGACTAATATTTACTACCCTTTCTATATACCCCTAAATTATCTTCAATGTCTTTCCCTAGCTACCTTTTCTATATGCCCCCCCCCCTAAAAAACAGTTTTTTTACTACCCTTTAGAATTATAGACCCTATAGATATAAGTGAAGAAATATAACTATACCTAATACTAGCTCTACCCCCTATATAACTAAGGCCTACTAAGACTACCCCTCTACTAGTACCCCTAACTATATATATAATAGTTCTATAAGACTATCTATAATAAATTCTTCCTCTACTGAATTGTTTTGAGGGAGACTAGATAAAATATATATATTAGTAGTTAGATATAGAGTATAAGTTACATATAGATAGGGATACCCTAGGTGACTCCTAAAGTTAAATTACTTACCTATTTATATACCTAGATAGTAAGGTAAAACTAGGCTACCTTCTATATATAAAGATCCTCTATAAGGGTATAAACCCTAACCCTTTTTCTCTACTAGAGTACCTAGATAAGATATATAAAGACCCTACTACTACCTAGTAGAACCTAGCCTATCTATAGTGACCCTAGGGAAATATACCTTTCTAGGACTTCTTCCTAATATTGAAGAGTCACTTAGCCTAAGTAGGTAGGCTAGACTAGCCTAACTAGTCTAAAATCATATATCTTATTATAGTATTAAACCTAACCTTAAAGACTTTTATATCTTTTATAAATATTAAGGGTATAATATTTACCTAATACTATAAGATAGCTATATAATATTCCCTAAACCTTAATAGGCTCTAAGTCATAGCCTAAAACTTAATAATAGTACTACTAGTAGTACCTAGGGGTAAGCCTATAGATTAGTCCTATACTTATATAAGTAATATACCTTAGGCTAAGTACTAGTTGTCACGGACAGGCAGGAAGGTTCTATGAGACTAACCCAATAGCTCAAAGACAGGACAGGCAGGACAGGTAGACAGGGACGAGGACAGGCAGGACAGGATGTTCAGGATGGTAACAGATACCAGGACAGAAGACAGGGACAGGAAGTTCAGTATATTCAGGGAAGGAGACGAGGACGTTGCTTGGGGAGCAACATTCAGGTAACAGAGGGAGGTTCTATCTAGTCTATATATCTACATGAGTTATAGTCAACAAGATCTACAGTGGGGTGTGAGGTTGGTAGCAGTGAGCAAGGCTCCAGCCTCGAGCAGGACAGTGGTCATGCAGGGAATGCTAAAGTAGTGTGGAACAGTGGTCATGCAGAAACAGTAGTCATGCAGAAGACAGTATCATGCCATGACGGACGGTGGTTATGCAGAGGACACTAGTGTGCTGTTACATTATGCAGGAACGCTAGCGTACTGTAGTGGTTATGTAGAAGACGCTAGTGTACTGTGACAGTACCCCCCTCTCTACAGCAGAGCTCTGTCAATGCTGAGAGGGTAACCAGGAGGGTTCACCTAGGGGCTGGGCTTGTCAGGGTAACAGCGGTGGTAGTTCTCCACTAGCTGTTTCACATTTTCCAGGTATTCAGCAGGCTCAGTTGTTGGGTCGTCGTAGCCAGTCCAATGAACAACATATTTCAGGCAGGGGCAGTGTCCATAGCCACAGTGTTCCCAGAAGGAGTCCAAGACTTCTTCGACTTCGTATTCAGTTTGTCCAGCCACTTCAATGTGAGGTGGAGGTGGATAGACTTGTCCAGGGATCAGGTCAGAGGTGTCAGCATATCAGAGCTTGGACATGTGGAAAACAGGATGTATCCTCATAGAGGCAGGCAACTCAAGTTTATAAGTGTACAGGCTTATGATCTTGCAGATGCAGAATAGTCCCAAGTTCTTCCAGTCTAGCTTCTTCTGAGGCCAGGTGGTTTGAATCATCCAGGTGTCAAGCCAGACTTTGTCATCAACTTGGAACTGGCAGGGTGGTTGGCAGTGCCAATTTGCCTGCTCTTCATGGAAGTTTTGGGCCATTGCCATTTCAGAACAGGTCAGTTCTGTTATCTCTTCCATTTGGGCAGCAAAGGTGGCAGTGTCTCAGGACTGGGTGGAATCGGGCAGGTTGGAGATTGGCTTGAATCCCATCCAGGGTTGGAATCTGTAGTTCGCAAAGAAAGGGGAAATATTAGTGGTTTCAGAGTAATGCGCATTGCCAGAGAACTCAGCTAGTGGCAACCAATCTTCCCAATCATCTTGTAGATATGCTACATACACATGTAGATATTGTTCCAAGACTGAATTCATTCTCTCAGTTTGACCATCAGTTTCAGGGTGGTGGGCAGAGGACAGGGTTGGTTCAATTTTCAAGGACCAAGACAGGCACCTCCAAAATTCAGCAATGAATTGAGGTCCTCAGTCCAAGACAATAGTTGATGGAAGGCCATGCAACTTCCAGACATTCTTCAGGTACAGACAGGCAGTGTCTTCAGCATTACAGTTGCCATGACAGGGAATCAGATGATGCATCTTAGTCAGGCAGTCTACAATCACAAGGATGGCATTGTAGCCATTGCTCTTGGGCAGGTGGGTGATAAAATCAACAGATATATCACACCATGCTCTCTCGGGAATTGGCAGTGGGTGAAGCAGGCCTTTCTGGCCATCATGGAAGGGTGTCGCGCAGCAGCAGGTATGGCACTGGTGAACCCAGTGGGCGACGTACCTTGCCATACCAGGCCAGTAGTATTCCCAGGACAGGAGGTCATAGGTTTTGGAATGACCTGGATGTCCTGAGATGGGAGAGTCATGGTACAGACAGAGGAGCTCTGCTTTCAGGGCATCGCTTTCAGGAATGTACAAGCAGTCTCGTATGTACAGGTAGCCTTCACGCTCTGAGCACTCAGCCAGGGTGAGTGTTGGCAGGTGGCTTGTTTCAGGGTTCAGGATTGTGGCCAAGGCAGCACAGGGTACAGGGTCAGAATCATATGCAGTGCAGAAGAGTTCTTGCAGATTCATCAGCAGGATGATCTGATTCAGGTGAGTCTGGCAGCTAGCATCAGGTGGTAGGTTGTGATTCTTCAGGACAGTTTGGCTCTGGTGCAGAAGACAGTCATCACCCTCCTTGGGTAAGTCTTCTGACCAGCACATGAGTGAATCAGGCTTCACACCTAGCTTACCTGGGCAGTAAACGATGTGGAAGTTGAATCAGGACAGGAATTCAGACCAACAGGCCTGACAGTGGTTGAGTTGCTTCATAGACATGAAGTACTCCAGATTTCAGTGGTCAGTGATAACCTTCACAGGTGAAGGGGCACCTTCCAGTTCAGGATGCTATTCCTTGAAACAGCAGATGATGGCCAGGAGTTCTTTGTCATAGATTTCATAGTTGCACTCAGCTGCTGAATGCTTCTTGGAGAAGAAAGCAACAGGGCAGAGGGTACCATTGTCATTGTATTGGGACATGACACCAGCTGACACATAATTGGATGTGTTGGTCTTGAGGATGATGTCCTTATCCCAATTGAAATGGGCCAGGACAGGGGCAGAGGAGAAGTGGTCTTTCAGGGTTTGGAATGCTGATTCACAGGTAGAATCCCACACAAAAGGGGCATCTTTCTTCATCAAGCGTGTCAACAGGGTGACCAAGCTAGAGAAGTCATGAATGAAGTGGCAGTAAAAGTTACTGAAGCCAAGGAAGGCTTGGGTATCTGTCAGGGATCTCAGGGTAGGCCAATTACACACTGTTGTGACCTTGGCTGGGTCCATATGAATGCCATCATGGCTGACAATCAAGCCTAGGAACTTGGTTTCAGTGCAGTAGAACTCACACTTGGGAGCCTGGGTGTATAATCCAGCAGTGTGGAGGCGTTTGAGGACTGCTTGGATGTGTTCAGTGTATTCTTCACAGGTACAACTGTAAATCAAGATGTCATCCAAATACACCATGCAGAACAGGTTGAGATATTCTCTCAGGGAAGAGTTGATGTATCATTGGAAGGAGGATGGGGCTCCTGTCAGTCCAAACGGCATGACCAGGCTCTCAAAGAGGCCAAAGCATGTGCAGAAGGCAGTCAGGTATTCTTCTCCTGCAGTCATACAGAGGTTGTTGAAAGCAGAGATGATATCAATCTTGGAAAAGTAGCACATTCCATGCAGATTGTTCAGAGTTTCCTTGACTAGGGGCAGTGGGTATCAGTCTTTGATGGTCACAGTGTTCAAGGTGCGATAATCAACACAAAAACGCAGTCCTCCATCAGCCTTCTTCACAAACAGAACAGGAGAGGCAACATGTGAGGAGCTGGGATGGATAAAACCTTTCCAGAGATTTTCATCAAGCCATTCTCAGAGGGCTTTCAGTTCATCTCAGGACATGGAGTACAGGGGCCTGAAAGGCAGTTTCACACCTTCCACCAGGGGGATATGGTGATCCATGGGTCAGTGTGGTGGTAGTTTTTCTGCCTCGTGAGGGGAGAAAACATTGGTGAAGTCTGACAATTCAGCAGGCAGGGAAAAGGGTTCAGGTTTCCAGGGACTTGCAGAGTCTGGGGAGTCAGGGCGGTTCAGGATTCGATTGATTTCTTCTAGTGTTGTCATGAACAGTTGACAGGCAGACTGGCAGGAGTAGGCAATGGCACCTTCCTTTGAGATCAGGACAATGTTCAGGCTGCAAAGGGCCAGGGGTCATGGGGGCAAGTTACTGGGTCAATCTTTATGGGGGACATTGTGTAAGGCTTGAAGCTTCTTGGGCTTACTAGGAATGTTACAGTGGTTTTGGCAGTATTCACTATCAAAAGTGATTGAGTGATTGGTGAAGCAGACAGTTGGGTCATGTTGCTTTAGCCAAGGCATACCCAAGACAATGGGGTAATGAGTGAGCTGTGTGACAAAGAACAAAACATTCTTCTGACAGTGATCATTTATGCAGAGGCAGGCATGGACATAATGAGTACATTTCCCAGCTTCAGTTTCTCTTCCATTGAATACTTCGATTCCAAACAGAGAGTGGAGGGGGTAGGTTGGAATTCAGTGCAGAGATACCCAGGTGGCATCAATGAAGGCTTTTCCTTCTGCACCAAAGTCAGTCAGGGTGTATGTCAGGAAGGAACAGTCTTGAAGAGACAGTTCCACAGGGAGGATCATAAGATCTGACCACTGATTGTATTCTTCCTCAATTGGAAGACCATGTACAGTAGTGGCTGAGATATGAATGATCTGGTTCAGGGTTGCACCAGGAGGTTCCACCTAGGGGCAGCTTATTCCAGGCAAGCTCCTTTTTTTGGTCCATCACTGGAGCAGTCCAAGTGGAAGGATGAGAAGGAGTCACAGCAGTGGTGGGAGCAGGAGACCTAGGGCGTCATGGCAGTAGAGGAAGGGGACAGTGCAGCCAAGCAGAGCTGTCAGTTATTGGGTTGTGGGCACTGGCCCACTAGGTGGCCCTTTATTCTACAACAGTAGCATTCACCCTTTTCTCAGTGGGAGGCGCAGTGTTGATGGGACAGGTCCATGGCATCCAGGTCTGGTGGAGGGGCAGTTGTTCTTTTTGGGTCTGTGTTCCCCAGTGCTGGGGCCTGGGGGACAGGGGCACAGGATTCAGAGGCAGTGGTACAGTTCTGGGCAGGGGGAGCATGGTTCTGGGCAGGGGGAGCACAGGTCTGGGTAGTGGGCAACATCACAGAGCCAAAGTGGGTCATGTGGTTCTCAAGGTTTTGGAGGAAGTTTGTGAATTCATGGTATTTGTAACTTGGGGGGTCATGATGCAGCAGTATCACACAGAGTTCCTTTGAGATGTTTTGCTCAAGAAGGGTTGGCAGAGTCAATTCACTTACTTCTCCCTCAAGAGCCAGGCGCTGGAACTAGGAGAAGAAGGTAGCAAAATCCTTATTGCTTTGTCAGAGGCAGAACAATTCACTATGGGCATGGTTGACCTTGTCAGGGTCCCCATATGCACAGTCAAGGACTTTCAGGACAGTGTCATAGTCTGAAAGCAGGCATTCCCCATCCTTGATGTATAGTAGAATGAGGGCATATGCCAGTCCTTTCAAGCAGTTGTTGACATAGGCCATACAGTCTTGGGCATCTGGGAAATAGTCATGGTTTCTTTACATCTTCTGGTGGATCTGGGTATTGAAGCAACAAAGGTCTGACTGGTTGCCTTTGAACTTATCAGGGTCAGGTAGTCATTCAGAGGGCTTGGCAGCATGAGTCATCATGAATAGTTCAGCTGCAGAAAGGGCCAGGGCAGGAGCAGGAGCAGATGTGGGGATAGGAGCAGGAGCAGGGGCAGGGAAAACAGCAGGGGCAGAAGCAGGAACAGAGACAGAGGCTTCTCCTCCCTTGACAGTGAGGGTAGTAGGAGTGGCAGGTGCAGCAGGGGGTGGTGTGGCTGACTGGAGTTTGTCAAGAGCCCTTTGCTCATTGAGGTGAGCCTGGTAAAGCTTGCTCTAGGCCTCTTTCAACTCATTTTGTACATACTCGAGCTAGCCCTGAGTTGCTTGAAGATTGGCAGTGAGGCTGTCTCATACAGCAGTGTAGTTAGTGGACTCAGTAGTCACTGTGTGGTTCAGGGTGGTAATTTCAGATTCTTTTTCATCAGCATATGAAAATAGGGCGCAGACATATTCAAACCAAGCACCAGTGTGGTTGGTAACCCCCTCACTGAAGCTCTTGAAGCTATCAGGCACAGTTGGAGGGTCTGGGTGGGTAGTCATCTCATCAGTGTCTAAGGGTGGAAGCAATGTAATGTCATGGACAGGCAGGAAGGTTCTATGAGACTAACCCAATAGCTCAAAGACAGGACAGGCAGGACAGGTAGACAGGGATGAGGACAGGCAGGACAGGATGTTCAGGATGGTAATAGATACCAGGACAGAAGACAGGGACAGGAAGTTCAGTATATTCAGGGAAGGAGACAAGGACATTGCTTGGGGAGCAACATTCAGGTAACAGAGGGAGGTTCTATCTAGTCTATATATCTACATGAGTTATAGTCAACAAGATCTACAGTGGGGTGTGAGGTTGGTAGCAGTGAGCAAGGCTCCAGCCTTGAGCAGGACAGTGGTCATGCAGGGAACGCTAAAGTAGTGTGGAACAGTGGTCATGCAGAAACGGTAGTCATGCAGAAGACAGTATCATGCCATGACAGACGGTGGTTATGCAGAGGACACTAGTGTGCTGTTACATTATGCAGGAACGCTAGCGTACTGTAGCGGTTATGCAGAAGACGCTAGTGTACCGTGACACTAGTGACCTATCTATAATATAAAAGGTGTCCCCTATACTATAGACTAGGAGTTATAGGGAGGATATATGAAGTAGGTGATAAAGGAAGAGTTAACTATATGATAAGTAGCTAGAGTCTACCTATAGTATATATGTAAGGGCCTTGTCTTGTGAGAATTGATGAAGTACAGCAGAAACAAATATATTCTGATAGGGAAAGAAAGGAACTAAACTAAGTCTAAAATTAACTGCTAACCTTTGCTATATTAGTATTTTGAGAGAGGCACAAATAATTATTCAGCCTTTTAGGGCTAGTATGCTTGTGCTCCTCCAATAGATAGGTTGAAAAGTCTTTAGACTCTATTTGGGTTTTCCAAACCCTAACATCAGCCTCCTTTCCCTTCTAGCTATCTTTCCAGTGCAACTATGTCTTCCAGGGCTTCTCTTAGTTCCTAGGTAGGATCAGGGAAACCTATCCATTTCACCAGGTATTACACTTCCCTCTTGCTATTTGAAGGATACTCCTAGATTATATCTTCTACTTCCTATTCTTCTATACCATTGATTTTGACTAGGCCTAGTGCACTATCTGTAGTATAGGTGTTCTGGGAGGGAAAAGCATTATTTAGGAAATGCCTTAACCTATCTGTATGAAAAATGTCATGACCTCTGGCTCCCTATAGGTCTAACCTGTAGTTATAGGAACCCACTTCTTCCAAGACTTATAGCTTCTGGTATTGGGGTCTCAATTTTCAGCCTAGGCCTTCTTACTGTATAGTGTGTGAGCTCTTAGATAACTAAACCCAGTCTCCAGGTTGGAATCAGTAATAGGGCTGTCTATATAGGTTTACTCATTCCTCTATGTCTAATCTAGTAGTACTCAGTGTAGATTATACCTACTTTACTTAGTCAGCCAGGCTTTTCATTATCCTAGTGGCTTATACCACTAGGCTCTGGTTTTAGTCTAGTAGTAGTGTCAGGGGGGCAATTACTTCTAGTTATAACTGGATAGGTTCTGGATCAAAACTATAGGACATTGCAAAGGGTGATGTTTCAGTGGAGGAAGAAGTGGCTGCATTCAATGTGAATTCAACTATTAGGAGGTAGGTGAGCTAGTCTAGGTGTTCTATCAGTAGTTTTGACAATTTTACTTTGATTTCAGTATTTACCCTTTCTATAGCTCTATTTGACTAGGGGTGATATGTAGTAGTCAATCATTGGTTTATTTTCAGTGTTATCATCAGGTGCTTCTAAAACATATTAGTGAATTACCTGTCTAATGTAATGCTCTAGGGTAGGCTATGTCTTAGGTAGTAGTACTCAAGGAAATGTGTTGATAGGTATTTAATGTCTAGGCTATAGTATAGTATTAGTATTATTCCCTTTGAGAGATGATCTATAATTATCATAATATACTTATATGATTTTCCTTCTCTTTTACAAGTAGGGAGAGGTCCTATTAGGTCTAGACTAATGTCTTACTATATATAGTCAGGGATAGGAAGAGGTTTCAGCAGTCCTTATTTCATTTAATATATGATATTAGTACTGCTATATATTTCATAGTTTCAGTAGAAGTATTTGACATCTGAGGTGTAGTATAGCTAGAAATAGGTTTTTGAGACCTCTTAATATATGACTCTCTATCTAGGGTAGATGAGTGTTGCTAAGTCATATATTTCCTATAGTACATTGGTTCATAGTAGTTCCTAATTTAGTAGCTAAAGTTGAGATCTGAAGTAGAGGTGACCTTATGAGTCTAGAGAGTATTCTGACAGTGATACTCTCTAGTAGTTCTTCAGGTTCTCAGGCTATATTAGGGATCCTGAGGTAACAACAGTATAGGCAAGTGAGTAGTCTATGTCTTCAGATAGTGCTTGGTTCTAGAGTGTAGACAGGTTTTCTTATTAGAATAGGGATAGTATCAATAGAGAGGGTATATAGATAGGTTAGATGTATAGCAAGCTATCTTCACCTTAGGTCAGTAGCTGCTGGTGGTGTGCTTTCAGTTAAGGGTCTTCTATGTCCTAAGGCATGTGTAGTTAGGACAGTGTGTCTAGGAGTGGGGACAGTTTTCCTAGGCAGTGCTCTAAAGCTAGGTTAAACTCTGAAAGTAAGGTTGCCTATCTAGCTTGTCATTCTGACAGTTGTTATGCAGTTGTAAAATAGAGTAGGTTTTAGTGGTCTATCAGGACCTTGACAGGGCCTTAGGTTCCCTGGAGTTCTCCTCACCATTCCTTAAGGGCTTGTATGATTATAAGTATTTCTTTGTCATGGATTTCATAGTTTACTTCTGAGGGTGATATTTTTTAGCTAATATATACTATTAGGTACATCCCATCTAGGTGTTCCTAGAGAAGGATAGCCCTAGTGCTATAACCTGATGCATCTACTTCAACAGTGGTGGGAAGAATGTGATTGAATAAGTGTAGTATAGGGGCAGAGTAGAAAGCATCTTTCAGTTGGGTGAAGGCATATTCATAGTTATCAGACCATAGAAAAGGGGAATACTTCTCTGTCAGTGCATTGAGGGGTCCTGTAATAGTAGTAAAGTCTTTAATAAATAGGTAGTAAAAGTTTATAAAACCTAGAAATCCTCTAACATCTTTCTTATTCTTAGGAGTAGGCTATTCTTTGACTGCTTGGACTTTTGCTAGGTCTATAGTTGTCTTTCCTAGTTAGATGATGTATCCTAAGTACTTGACTTCTTTGGTTGTAAATTCACACTTATCTATGTCTATAGTTAGTCCTGCTCTAACTAGCTTAGTTAGGACTTTATTCACTTATTTATGATATTCTTCAAGGGTACTATCTATAAAGACTAAAATGTCATTAATGTAGGCAGAATAGAATACATCTAGGTACTCTTGTAGCACTGTGTTTAGGAAATGCTAGAACTGGGCAGGAGCATTGGACAGACCAAATGGCATGACATTCCACTTAAAGGAACCTAAGTAGATATAAAAAGCTATTTTCTATTCATGTCCTAGTTCAATTCAGATATTATAGAATATAGCTACTACATTAAGCTTTGTAAACCATTTTGCTTGGCTAACTTGTCAGAGGGTTTCTCTGAAGTTTAGTAAGGGATAGTGGTCCTTTTTCATTATTTTGTTAAGTAATTTATAGTCAACACAGAACCTCAGCCTACTGCCTGGCTTTTTGATAAACAATATTAGGGCTGCTGCTATTGAGCTACTTATCCAGATGAACTTTTTGTTAAGTAGGTTGAGTAGTGTTTTCCAGAGGATAATCAGTTCATCATAGGAGAGACTGTACAATAGACCTCAGGGTGCTTCAGAGTCTAGGACTGTGAGGTTGATCTCATGGTTTATCCCAGGTCAGAGGGGAGGGAGGTGGTATGAGTAAAGGGCTTCTAGGTCAAATGCAATAATGTTTTCTATAGTGATCTAGCCTAGGACTTTGGCTTTCCATTTGTCTGAGCAGGGCTCCTCTTCTTTGGCTAGCTTTTCCAGGGTATGATTGATGTCTTATAGACTTACTATAAAGACTTTGAGGTCATGGTTCTAAATTTTGTATATATAGGCCACTTTCAGTTCAGTTAGGTTACTATGTTCTAAGGAGGTTGTTGACTATGGTATTGAAAAATTCTGAAAGATAAGACAGTGGTTTGCATAATCTATGCTTGCTTTGTAGTAGTGTAACCATAGGTATCCTATCATTATTTCTTCTTCATAGATGTCTAGTACTACTAGTGTAAATACTTCTTCTCTGATTCTACCTAGATCTATTTCTAGTTTAGTGGCTTGTGTAGTGATAGAGGCAGGTTAGTCATTGAAAGGTTTTAGGGATAGGGGGGAGGTGAGCACTAAGCAGGGGAGTTTACATTTCTTTATAAGTTTCTCAGATATAATTATAGACACTGTATTGCCTATGTCTACTAGTATAACTATAGGATAGTTATTATTTATTACTATGTCTATATTAAGGGCTCCTTTAATGAGTAGAGGAGTTAGGGAGGGAAGAGAAGAGGGAGAAGAAGAGAATATATTCCTTACTACTAACTTCCTCTAGTTGTAACTATAACTAGAGGGGGCTAGTTTTCTAATAGATTGTCATTGTCCTCTAGAACCATATCATTATCAAAAGGTGGGGCTACTACTGTTTTGTAGGTGTTCAGCTCCTAGGGCTTCAGGCCAACTCTATAAGGGCACTGATAGACAAAGTGTTTAGATGAACTACAGTAGAGGCACTTCCTATCCTACTTTCATTGTTCTCATACTTCTATAGAAACCTATTTCACTTTAGGATAGTCTGACTACTAGTCAGAGGACACTTGGTAGGTGTACTCCTAATCTATAGTGTCTAGGTTGTACTAGGGTGTAGTTATAGTGGGGAGAGAGGTTAATAGCCTGTCATCCTCTCTCTATTATAGTAGTATTTAGGAGGTATGTACTACTGTCTTCTTATATTCCTTATAGTCTATTAGGGGAAGGTTGCTTTAAATCCATTGATAGAGAGTAGGGTCAAGGCTTTGTCTAAACTAGAGAATTTTCTAGCTATAGTATAGGTTATCACCCTGAGTAAGGCTGAGGAGGTCATTAAACTTTTGGATATAGTCATTAATCTTTGACTTTCCTTAGTGGATCATCTGGATCTTCAGTAGGACCTTCTCCTTAGCTATAGGGTCTTCAAAAGCCTTCTGGAGTTCTTCAAGGAAAGCATTACATGTGCTAGAGGCATTGTAGAGTTTAGTGTCAAGTATCCTCTTGATTCAGTTATAAGCTGAGTTGGCTATGCTAAGGTATACCAGGGTTGTGAACTTACTGTTAGGAATGTATGTTTTCTCAATTTCCTAAACATGCTTTACTTGATCAAACCAGATAGTAAACTCATCTAGGTCAGTAGTAGTGAGTTTTAGGATCTTGGTTGAACCTCTTGCCACAGGTGATCCCAGCAAGCTATTGTACTATATGTTAAGTAGTTCAAGGGCACTATTAAGTATCTGAACCTATTGCTCCAGTTGCTACTCCCTGGAAAGGGGTAGAGCTTGTTATTACTATTGCTATTGTTGTTATTGTTGTTCTACTATATTAGTATTAGGCTAGAGGGGGGGGGGCTAATATGACTTATAGCTAGAAATAATCAGTGAACCAGTAAAATATTTTGAAACCAATGATGTGAGTAATCCAGTGTGACTAGTAACCAGTAAAAATTATGGGAGCCAGTAAGAAAAAAAGATCAGAATATGATGTAAGGGCCTTGTCTTATGAGAATCAATGAAGTACAGTAGAAACAAATATATTCTGATAGGGAAAGAAAGGAACTAAACTAAGTCTAAAATTAACTACTAACCTTTGCCATATTAGTATTTTGAGAGAGGCATAAATAATTATTCAGCCTTTTAGGGCTAGTATGCTTGTGCTCCTCTAACAGATAGGTTGAAAAGTCTTTAGACTCTATTTGGGTTTTCCAAACCCTAACAATATAAGACTAGGGTATAGCACTTCCTAGTGCCCCCTTAAGCCTACTATTAACCTAGCTACTCATTAGGTAGTTAGTGTCTAGGCTATATAGATAGCTATACTATATAGTATATAGCTAGTTAGCCTTCTAAGGGAAGATACTAATAAGGAGGAAAATATAGAGTTAGAAAACTAATGTATATAACAGAAAATCACCTATTATATAAAGTATTAGAAAAGGAATAGGTATAGTTCTAGGAAGAGAAAATAATAGGTTAGACATTCTAGACTAGTATAGTGATTAACTAATAATATACTCTTACTACCCTAATGGATAATAGTTATAACTCATTTACTATAATTAATAAAGAAACTACTACCCTTCTAAAACTCATATATATTAAAATAAAACCCTACCCCCTATAATCTATAAATAACTAGTTAGTATTAAAGGCTATTATTTAACTTGACCTCAATTTGATTAGTTCCTATATGTATAGAGCCTTTATATATATAGTCTCTAGCTAAGCTAAGAAGCTTATCCTAGGCACTCCCTAGATTAAATAATAGAATACTATAATCTCCTCTGATAGTAGTGTAATAGAACTATATCACCCTGATACTCTTTATAACATCTACCCTATTACCTAGTATAAGAAGGCTAAGTGGCCTGAAGCAATGATTAGGGTAGTTATAGTAGTATAGATCCTTAAGGACTAGGAGAGAATACACCAGGGAAATGAACTAAGAGTATTCATAGCTATATTCACTGATATTGAGAAGGCTTTATATATGAAAAGCTAAATAAACCTAAAATAAAAAGTTCCCTACTATTACTAGAAGTACCTTAGGGTCTTTAATAAGAAAGAGGACTAGGAAATTCCCTACTATCCTAGTATTAACATAGCTATTAACCTAGAGTAAGGAGATGATAGATAAGACAAAAGACCTCTATAGGGACTACTATATAATATATTATAAGATAAACTACTAGTTCTCATGAAAACACTCCTAGAATATCTTGACTAGGGATATATTCAAGCTAGCTAATCCACTATAGTATCCCCTGTCCTCTTTATAAAGAAACCTAGAGGAGGGCTATATTTCTATATAGATTACTATAGCCTAAATAATATTATAGTAAAAGATCAATACCTTATTCCACTTATCTATAAGACACTATGATAAGTAGCTAAAGCTAAATAGCTGACTAAGTTAGATATATATATTATATTCTATAAGATTAGAGTGAGAAAAGCTAATGAGTAGAAGACTACTTTCAATACTTACTATAGTCTATATAAGTAGAATGTTATCCCCTTTAGACTCTTAAATAGCCCTATAGTATTCTAGTGTTATATCAACTAGGTCTTATACTAATTTCTTAATAATTTTTACTCTATATATATTAATGATATCTTGATCTATATAGATAGGACTAAAGAGAAACACTAGGAATAAGTCTGCCAAGTCCTTATAGAACTAGAAAAGGCTAGCCTATAACTCAATATAGATAAGTATGAATTCAAGGTTTAGAAGACCAAGCATCTAGGCATTATTATAGAAGTAGATAAGGGAATTAGTATAGACCTAGCTAAGATTAAAGCTATTATATCCTAGGAAGCCCTGAAAATAGCTAAAGGAGTAAGGTCCTTCTTAGGTTTCACTAACTTCTACTAGGTATTTATTAAGAACTTCACTAAGATCATAGCACTACTAGTAGAACTTATAGGGAAAAGCAAGCTTTTCATCTAGGGATAGAACTAAGAGAACACTTTCCAGGAGCTAAAGAAGTATTTCATTAGTAGAGGCTTACTTATAGGCTAGGACCCTGATTTAGGAGGAGATACAACTATTATTAAGTCAGATGCTTTAGGTTTCAGTGTTAGAGGATACCTCTTATAAAATAGAATACTAGTAGCTTTCTTTTCCTATAAGATGAATAATACTAAATAGAGCTATACTATCTATAATAAAGAACTCCTTAGGGTAATCTATTATTCTAAAGAGTAGTATATAATACTATAAGGCCTTATTAGTTTAACCCTTATAATAGACTATAAGAACCTATAATATTTTACTAAGAAATAGCTACTCAATGAGAGATAGATCAGATAGTTAGAATTCTTATAGACCCTACTACCTTTCAAATCATCTACTGACTAGGCTACCTAAATCAAGCTGCTAATACCCTATCTAGGAAAGAATAGGATAAGCTAAAAGACCCTAGTAAAGGGTGAGAACCATAACTATAGAAATATGAATAGGACCTACCTCTTTAAGTAATACTAGCCTAAAGGTAGACTAGCCTCTTTGAGAACTATGCACTCCAGGACCTATAGGATGAAGGAGTAGGTAAAGATGAAGAAATAGAAGCTATCTAGTTAGTAGTGAGAAATCAAGATACTACTAAACTCCTAAAGAGTATTTAAGAATAATTAGGAGACTTCACTAAAAAAGATAGACATTTGTTTTACTATAATTAGCTATAGGTACTGAATTCTAAGCTACTCTAAACTAAACTTCTATAGGAAGCCTATGATAGTAGGGTGACTAGCTACCTAGGGAGAGATAGAACTATAGAGATCCTCTGCTAGCAGTTTTACTAGCCAGGCCTGAACTCAGACATTAGACAATTTCTATATAACTACAATATTTATAGAAGGGGAAGGTATAGAGGTAAAAGAAATAAGGCATCCTATAGCCTCTCCCTATATCTAATCAATAATAGAAGTAAATCTCTATTAACTTTATAGGCCTACTTCTAAAGTATAATAACACTAGTAATAAATATATTATAGTTATTATAGACTACCTTACTAGAAATATAACTCTATAAGTATTACCTAACATCTAGACTGAGATAGTTATTAACTATTTTAATAAATATCACTATAGTTACTATAGACCCCTAGACTCAATTATCTTAGATAGAGGCCTATAGTTTATAGGAGGGTTCTAGAAATAGTTTTATAAGCTATTGAAAATTAGATATAAACTTATAATAGCTCACTATCCCTAATCAAATAGAGGTATAGAAAGAGCTAACTAGGAGGTTCAGGTATACTTATAGGCCTTTATAAACTTTATATAAATAGACTAGGACCAACTACTCCCCTTAGTAATACTAGCTATTAATAACTGACTATTAGTACTAAGAGTAAATATCAGTCCTTTCTTTACTAGCTATAGTTATTATATAAACCCTATATAACTCTCTATATCAGATAAAGACTAGAGTATAGAAGGTTTAAACTTTAGCTATATAGAAGCCTTAGTAGAAAAGATAACTAATGTAATAGACCTGATTACTAGTGCTCTAGTAGTAGTATAATAATGAATAGAGGACTAGCCCTAATGCCTAGTAGAAGTATATTAGGTAGGAGACTAAGAATAGCTTACTATAAAGAATCTATAGATAGTATAGTCCTCTTGTAAATTAGACTAGTTATATAGAAAGTTTACTGTAATTAAAGCACTAACTCCTCTGACAGTGAAACTAGATATACCTAAGGGAATCTATAATGTTTTCTATATAGACTATATTAAAAAAGTATCTAATAACCCTCTACTAAGCTAGTAGTAAGTACTAGATAAACTAGCTACTATTATTAATAAGGATAGTGAAGATGAATAGATAGTAGAGGATATTGTATAGGCCTAAGGAAAAGGAGCTAAAAGAAAGGTCCTAGTAAAATAGGTAGGATAGGACAATCTAACCTAGGTACCTATTGAAAACATTAAAGAAATAGAAGCTCTCAATCACTAGGAGGCTAAATAGGGACTAATTGCCACTAATAATAGACTACTAGCAGTGGGGAGACACTAGCCCAAAAGAAGAGGGGGATGATATTATAGGCTATACACCTACATTTAATAAGGATCATAGGGTAAGGAGCACATAGATAACTAGTGCCTATAGATGATAAATAGCTCAGAGGAAACTCTGCTAGATAGAAGTAAGAAATACAAATAGGATAATGGGCACTTAGTTTTGGTTTTCTTCTTTCTTCTTTCTTTCACTAGATTTTTCTAAATAAAACACTTTACAGTATTTTCATTGAGCAATCAATGTCAAGCACCAGCAACAATACTGATGACAGATAGACTGCTTCTTGCTAAAGGTCTAGACCCCCAGGACCATTCCAGGGGGGGCAGTCTGAGAGAGGTCTTAATGAATATACTGTCTCCAGTGATTGTATCTGAGACATGTCTGATGAATAGGCTGTTTTCAGTGGTTGTGTCTAAGGCATGCCTCAATGAATAGGCTGTTTCTAGTGACTGCATCTAAAGCAGGCCCTGAACAGATAGGCTGTCTCAGGGGGATTGTGACTAAGGGAAAGGCCCTAGGCAAAGCCTCTATAGGTTATAGACCCTAACATCAGCCCCTCCTCCTTTTCTTTTTTCCCCTAATGGGTGGGAGAGGAAGGTTAGTGAACTTCTTGTCAATCAGATACTCAGATCCTTCCTTCTTTGTGTAAATAAACTTCTAATGCTTCTGTATCCTCTAGTGTAGATGCTGGCTCCCAAGTTACTTTCTAGTAGCCTCACCACTTGACATAGTAGCTTTCCTCTTGAGTATAGCTGGTAGGGTGGTGTCCTAAGATCTTCTCTACTTCCTATTCTAGTATACCATCCACTATTACTAGATCTGGTTCAACTGGATATATATCTTATGATAGGAATAGGTCTGAACTAATGTAATGTAGTTGATTAGTATAGAATATATCATATCCTCAGGCCCCTTATATGTCAAGCCAGTAGGTATATATTCCCACTAGTTCCTTGACCTAGGCCTTAGTGTATCAAGGCTATAGTTTATGCCCTAGTCCTTCTTGTTATTGTGTGTATAAACTCTTTAAGACCTAAACCTAATCACCTGCCTTGAAGTGTTAGTGTGGGAGACACTTCTAGTTGCTCTATTCCTCTATAGTGACTCAGGTGTTAGATAGTATAGCTCAGGCCTATATTACTATGTCTTAGAGGCTCTAGAGCACCTGTGTAGCCTATGCTATAGGGCTATTATTCTTTAGGTCTAGGGATTCAAGGGAGTTTAGTGTAGATGGGTTGAGTTCTACTAGGTCTAGATCATAACTATGATATATAGTAAATGTAGAGGTGTTTATTATAGAGCTAGTAGCTATATTAAGGGTGAATTCCACTAATAGCAGGCAGCTTAACTAATCCTTATGTTTATAGAGGAGCTTAGTTAGTTTTGTCTTAATCTCACTATTGACTCTTTCTATAGCTCTATTCATCTATAGGTGATAAGCTATAGAGAGGTAGTGTTCTACTTATAGTATAGTATAGAGATACCTCTAGAATACACCTGTAAACTATCTATCTAATGTAATTGTTATAGGGAGACTATAGTAGGGGTAGTAGTGCTCTAAGAACTGTCCTACTAGGTATAGGATGTCTATAGAGTGGTATAGGATTAGGATTACTCCCTTAGAGAGGTGGTCAATGAGTGTCATGATATACTGGTAAGAGTGCCTATCCTACTCTACTACAGCTAATAGACCCACTATGTCAAGCCTAATATCCTACTATATCTGATCTAGCACAGGCAGTCCCTTCAGTAGCCCTTACTTCATCTACTGCTATGTATTCACACTTCTACACAACTCATAGTTATAGTAGAAGTGTATAGTATCTTCTATATAATGTAGCTAGAAGTACTATTTAGCTAACTCAGAGACTATTGTCCTTTTTCCTAGGTGAATTAATACTGTGGAGTCATGGATTACCTATAGTAGTCCTGTGTAGAGGGGCTCTGACACTGGTATCTAAATTCAGTTACACTAGTGGAGGTATTCCACTATATCAAGGGTATATTCTAATATAGAGACTTTCTATATACCTTTGAGGGCCTCTGGCCAGCATAGTGCTCCTATAGCTACTGTGCTTTGTACAAGGGAGTATATATTATCAGATTTAATGGCTTCTTCCTATAGCTTATATAGGGGGGCTGTAAGGGCCTTGTCTTGTGAGAATCGACGAAGTATGGCAGAAACAAATATATTCTGATAGGGAAAGAAAGGAACTAAACTAAGTCTAAAATTAACTGCTAACCTTTGCCATATTAGTATTTTGAGAGAGGCACAAATAATTATTCAGCCTTTTAGGGCTAGTATGCTTGTGCTCCTCCAACAGATAGGTTGAAAAGTCTTTAGACTCTATTTGGGTTTTCCAAACCCTAACAGGGGCACTGTAGAAGGGGGAGGTAGGTAACTCATTAGACACTTCAACTCACTGTACTTTCATTAACCTATTTCTATCCAGCTGGAGTAGTTAGTGCTTCTATGTAGTAATACAGGGGTCATTAGTGTCTTTAGGTGTATTCAAGTAGGATAGTACATTAGGGAGGGGGGACAGCTTCCTAGGGTAGTGTTTAAGCTCAAGGTTATATTCCAATAGAAGTAGGGCCTATTGAGCTTGCCATTCTATGAGCTGGCAGGTCTCTGTAAAGTACATGAGGTTTCAGTGGTTAGTTAGTACATATATAGGGTGTTAGGCCCCTTTCAGTTCTCCCCTCCATTCCTTGAGAGCCCTCACAATCACTAGTGACTCTTTATCATAGATCATATAGTTGGCTTCTACTAATGATAACTTCTTGCTGAGGTATGTATATAGGAATAGCTATTTACTATGTCATTGAAGGAGGATAGCACCTATGCTATAACCTGATGAATCTGCTTCTAGTGTTATTAGTAGGTCATTGTTAGGGTTTGGAAAACCCAAATAGAGTCTAAAGACTTTTCAACCTATCTGTTGGAGGAGCACAAGTATACTAGCCCTAAAAGGCTGAATAATTATTTGTACCTCTCTCAAAATACTAATATAGCAAAGGTTAGTAGTTAATTTTAGACTTAGTTTAGTTCCTTTCTTTCCCTATCAGAATATATTTGTTTCTGCTGTACTTTGTCAATTCTCATAAGACAAGGCCCTTACATCATATTCTGATCTCTTTTTTTTACTGGCTCCCACAATTTTTACTGGTTACTGGTCACACTGGATTACTTACATCATTGGTTTCAAAATATTTTACTAGTTCACTGATTATTACTGGCTATAAGTTGTATTGGCCCCCCCCCCTCTAGCCTAACACTAATATGGTAGAACAATAACAACAACAACAACAGCAATAGTAATAACAAGCTCCACCCCTTTCAAGGGAGTAGCAACTAGAGCAATAGGTCTAGATGCTTAATAGTGCCCTTGAACTACTTAATACATAGTATAATAGCTTGCTGGGATCACCTGTGACAAGAGGTTTAACTAAGATCCTAAAACTCACTACTACTGACCCAGATGAGTTTACTATCTGGTTTAATCAAGTAAAGTGTATTTGGGAAATTGAGAAAACACATATTCCTGACAGTGAGTTCATAACCCTAGTGTACCTTAGTATAGCTAACTCAGCTCATAACTAAATCAAGAGGATACTTGATACTAAACTCTATAATGCCTCTGGCACATATAATGCTTTCCTTGAAGAACTCTAGAAGGCTTTTAAAGACCCTGTAGCTAAGGAGAAGGCCCTACTAAAGATCTAGACAATCTACTAAGGAAAGTCAAAGATTAATAACTATATCTAAAAGTTTGATGACCTCTGTCACGGGTTGGATACAAGATCTTCATTGTAGCTGGTTCGGAGGTTCAAAGAACATGCATTAAGGAGGAAAGGGAATAACTAGCTAGACTGTACTGGCGGGAGAGGGGCTCTATATAGGTGAGCTCTGTGCAGTGGGGTCTCACACAGACCTAGGGCATCGCCCTAACACATACAGGCACAGCCCTTACATCAGCCTCCCCTCTTCTTCCTTCTTCGTTTTGCTTTTTGGTGTGTTGAATGTATGTCCTCCCATGTCTTCAATGAGGAGCATCTTCAAGACCACCCAAGTCAATTCCCAAATCTCCTTCACTTCAGGTTTGCCATGTAATTTGCCATCAGGGCCTCCTTCTCCTCTCACACAGGACACCCCCAACCATTGTACTCCCCACGTCAGTAGAGTAACATATGGCGTCTTGTTGTCCCTTCAAATTAGCACTTTGCAGCAGCTCTAAAAGGGATTCAATCATTCCCAAGAGTGTAGCAATGGCAACCCCTCCTTTATCCAATTCAATCGATCATTATATTCCCACAATCCTTGTCATTCATACATCGTCGTTAGCCACTTCTTTTGGCTGTCATTGTTGAGATAGAGGGTGTTGAAAAACATTGGGAAGGGATGTAAAGGTAGGTGTAAAAATTGAAGATAAAAAACAAAAGAGTGTAAAAAGAGAAGGCGTCGTTTTTTTTTTTTTATTTTGAATGCATGTTTATGTCATGGGTTGGATACAAGATCTTCATTGTAGCCAGTTCAGAGGTTCAAAGAACATGCATTAAGGAGGAAAGGGAATAACTAGCTAGACTGTACTGGCGGGAGAGGGGCTCTATATAGGTGAGCTCTGTGCAGTGGGGTCTCGCATGGACCTAGGGCATCGCCCTAACACATACAGGTGCAGCCCTTACAACCTCCTTAGCCTTGCTCAAGGTGATGACCTATACTATAGCTAGAAAATTCTCTAGTTCAGACAAAGCCTTGACCCCACTCTCTATCAATAGATCTAAAGTAACCTTCCCCTGATAGACTATAAGGAATATAAGAAGACAGTAGTGTATGCCTCCCAAATACTACTATAATAGAGAGAGGATGATAGGCTATTAACCTCTCTCCCTACTATAACTATACTCTAGTATAACCTAGATACTATAGATTAGGAGTATACCTACTAAGTGTCCTCTGACTAGTAGTCAGACTATCCTAAAGTAAAATAGGTTTCTATAGAAGTGTGAGAATAATAAAAGTAGTATAAGAAGTACCTCTACTATTGTTCATCTAAATACTTTGTCTATCAGTGCCCTTATAGAGTTAGCCTGAAGCTCTAGGAGCTGAATACCTGTAAAACAGCAGTAGCCCTACCTTTTAATAATAATATAGTTCTAGAGGATAATGATAATCTATTGGAAAACTAGCCCCCTCTACTTATAGTTATAACTAGAGGAAGTTAGTAGTAAGGAATATATTCTCTTCTTCTCCCTCTTCTCTTCCCTCCCTAACTCCTCTACTCATTAAAGGAGCCCTTAATGTAGACATAGTAATAAATAATAACTATCCTGTAGTTGCACTAGTGGACACAGGTAACACAGTATCTATAATTGTATCTAAGAAACTTGTAAAGAAATGTAAACTCCCCTGCTCAGTGCTCACCTCCCCTCTATCCCTAAAACCTTTTAATGACTAACCTACCTCTATTACTATATAAGCTACTAAACTAGAAATAGATCTAGGTAGAATCAGAGAAGAAGTGTTTACACTAGTGGTACTAGACATCTATGAAGAAGAAATAATGATAGGATACCTATAGTTACACCACTATAAAGCAAGTATAGATTGTGTAAACCACTGTCTTGTCTTCTAGAATTTTTCAATACCACAGTTAACAACCTCCTTGGAACATAGTAACCTAACTGAACTGAAAGTGGCCTACATATATAAAATTTAGAACTATGACCTCAAAGTCTTTATAGCAAGTCTATAAGACATTAATCACACCCTAGAAAAGCTAGCTAAAGAAGAGGAGCCCTGCTCAGATGAATGGAAAGCCAAAGTCCTAGGCTAGATCACTATAGAAAACATCATAGTGTTCAACCCAGAAGCCCTTTACTTACACTACCTCCCTCCCCTCTAACCTGGGATGAACTATAAGATCAACCTCATAGTCCTAGACTCTGAAGCACTATAGGGCCTATTATATAGTCTCTCCTATAATGAACTGATTGTCCTCTGGAAAACACTACTCAACCTACTCAACAAAAAGTTCATCTAGATAAGCAGCTCAATAGCAGTAGCCCTAATATTGTTCATCAAAAAGCCAGGGGGTAGGCTAAGGTTCTGTGTTAACTATAGGTTGCTTAATAAAATAATAAAAAAGGACTACTATCCCCTACTAAACTTCAGAGAAACCCTCTGACAAGTCAGCTAAGCAAAATAGTTTACAAAGCTCAATGTAGTAGCTATATTCCACAATGTCTGAATTAAACTAGGACATGAATGGAAAACAGCTTTTCACACCTACTTAGGTTCCTTTGAGTAGAACATCATGCTATTTGGTCTGTCTAATACTCCTACCTAGTTCTAGTGTTTCCTAAACACAGTGCTATAAGAGTACCTAGATGTATTCTATTCTACCTATATTGATGACATTTTAGTCTTTATAGATAGTACCCTTGAAGAATATCATGAACAAGTGAATAAAGTCCTAACTAAGCTAGTTAGAGCAGGACTGACTATAGATATAGATAAGTATGAATTTACAACTAAAGAAGTCAAGTACTTAGGATACATCATCCAACCAGGAAAGACAACTATAGACCTAGTAAAAGTCTAAGTAGTCAAAGAATAGCCTACTCCTAAGAATAAGAAAGATATTAGAGGATTTCTAGGTTTTATAAACTTTTACCACCTATTCATTAAAGACTTTACTACTATTACAGGACCCCTCAATATACTGACAGGGAAGCATTCCCTTTTTCTATAGTCTGACAACTGTGAACATACCTTCACCCAACTGAAAGATGCTTTCTACTCTGCCCCTATACTACACTTATTCAATCACATTCTTCCCACTACTATCAAAGTAGATGTATCAGGTTATAGGACTAGGGCTGTCCTCCTCTAGGAATACCTAGATAGGATATATCTAATAGTATATATCAGCTAAAAAATGTCACCCTCAGAAGTAAACTATGAAATCCATGACAAAGAAATACTTATAATCATATGAGCCCTCAAGGAATAGTGAAGAGAACTCTAGGGAACCCAAGGCCTTATCAAGGTCCTAATAGACCACTAAAACCTACTCTATTTTACAACTACATAATAACTATCAGAATAATAAGCTAGATAGGTAACCTTACTTTCAGAGTTCAACCTAGCTTTAGAGCACTACCTAGGAAAACTATCCCTACTCCTAGATACACTATCCTAACTATATATGCCTTAGGATATAGAAGACCCTTGACTGAAAGCACACTACTAGCAGCTACTGACCTAAGGTGAAGATGGCTTACTATACATCTGACCTATCTATATACCCTCCCTATTGATACTATCCCTATTCCAATAAGAAAACCTATCTATACTCTAGAACTAAGCACTATCTAAAGACATAGACTACTCACTTGCCTAT
This sequence comes from Ceratocystis colombiana, assembly GCA_026419805.1. Classification (NCBI taxonomy): domain Eukaryota; kingdom Fungi; phylum Ascomycota; class Sordariomycetes; order Microascales; family Ceratocystidaceae; genus Ceratocystis; species Ceratocystis colombiana. Next base: position 73,486 of record JAOSLS010000013.1, read on the forward strand.
ACTGTCATTACCTCAGGATCCCTAATATAGCCTGAGAACCTGAAGAACCACTAGAGAGTATCACTGTCAGAATGCTCTCTAGACTCATAAGGTTACCTCTACTTCAGATCTCAACTTTAGCTACTAAATTAGGAACCACTATAAACCAATGTACTATAGGAAATACATGACTCAGTAATACTCATCTACCCTAGATAGAGAGTCATGTGTCAAGAGGTCTTAAAAACCTATTTCTAGCTACACTACACCTCAGATGTCAAACACTTCTACTAAAACTATGAAATATATAGTAGTACTAATGTTATATGTCAAATGAAACAAGGACTACTAAAACCTCTTCCTATCCCTGACTATATATAGTAAGACATTAGTCTAGACCTGATAGGACCTCTCCCTACTTATAAAAGAGAAGGAAAATCATATAAGTATATCATGATAATTATAGATCATCTCTCAAAGGGAATAATACTAATACTATGCTATAGCCTAGATATCAAATACCTGTCAACACATTTCCTTGAGTACTATTACCTAAGATATAGCCTACCCTAGAGTATTACATTAGATAGGTAATTCACTAATATGTTTTAGAAGCACCTGACAATAACACTGAAAATAAACTAATAATTGACTACTACATATTACCCCTAGTCAAATAGAGCTATAGAGAGGGTAAATACTGAAATCAAGGTAAAATTGTCAAAACTTCTAATAGAACACCTAGACTAGCTCAACTGCCTCCTAATAGTTGAATTCACATTAAATGTAGCTACTTCTTCCTCCACTGAAACATCACCCTTTACAATGTCCTATGGTTTTGATCCAGAACCTATTCAGTTATAGCTAGAAGTAATTACCCCCCTGACACTACTACTAGACCAAAACTAGAGCCTAGTGGCATAAGCCACTAGGATAATGAAAAGCCTAGCTGACTAAGTAAAGTAGGCATAATCTACACTGAGTACTACTAGATTAGACATAGAGGAACAAGTAAACCTATATAGATAGCCCTATTACTAATTCCAACCTAGAGACTAGGTTTAGTTATCTAAGAGCTCATATACTACACAGTAAGAAGGCCTAGGCTGAAAATTGAGACCCTGATACCAGAAGCTATAAGTCTTGGAAGAAGTGGGTTCCTACAACTACAGGTTAGACCTATAGGGAGCCAGAGGTCATGACATTTTTCATGTAGATAGGTTAAGGCATTTCCTAAATAATGCTTTTCCCTCCTAGAACACCTATACTATAGATAGTGCACCAGGCCTAGTTGAAATCAATAGTGTAGAAGAATAGGAAGTGGAAGATATAATCCAGGAGCATCTTTCCAATAGTAAGAGGGAAGCATAATACCTAGTGAAATGGACAGGTTTCCCTGATCCTACCTAGGAACCAAGAGAAGCCCTGGAAGACATAGTTGCACTGGAAAGATAGCTAGAAGGGAAAGGAGGCTGATATTAGGGTTTGGAAAACCTAAATAGAGTCTAAAGACTTTTCAACCTATCTGTTGGAGGAGCACAAGCATACTAGCCCTAAAAGGCTGAATAATTATTTGTGCCTCTCTCAAAATACTAATATGGCAAAGGTTAGCAGTTAATTTTAGACTTAGTTTAGTTCCTTTCTTTCCCTATCAGAATATATTTGTTTCTGCTGTACTTCATTGATTCTCACAAGACAAGGCCCTTACAGTCATAGTCAAAGGTTTTCAGGATAGGGGTAGAGTAAAATGTGTCTTTGAGATTTTAGAAGGCTTTCTCAGCTTCTAGGAACTATATGAATAGGTTCTTTACAGCTGTTAGCTCTACTAATAGATAGGCTAGTGCTGAAAAGTCTTTGATAAAGATCTAGTAGAAATTTGCAAAACCTATGAAGGACTGTACTTCCTTGTGTGTAGTGGGGACTTCCTATTCTTTCACAGCTATGACTTTCACATAGTCCATCTTGGCTCTCCCTAGTGTGAGAATATAGCCTAGATACTTGACTTCTTGAATAGTGAATACATACTTATCAATGTCAACTGTGAGGCCAGTGTAAACTAGTTTCTCAAGGACCTAGTTAGCCTTCCTGTAGTGATCCTCTAGTGAACCTTCTGAGAAGTCTAGTACATCATCTACATATACTGAGTAAAAGTCATCTAGGTACTCCTGTAATACTGAGTTTAGGAAGCACTAGAACTATGCTAGGGCATTAGCCAACCTGAATAGTATTACATTCCACTCAAAACTCCCTAGCCTAGTGTGGAATACAGTCTTCCACTCATCTCCTAGCTCAATACAGATGTTATAGAATGCTGAGACCACATTGAACTTAGTGAACCATTACACTTTATAGATTCTATACAGGGTCTTATTGAACTTAGGAAGGGGGAAATGATCCTTTTCTATGCATTTGTTCAGTGCTTAGTAGTCAATACAGAAGTGTAAGCCTCCCCTAGGTTTCTAGATAAATAGGATTAGGGCAGTAGTAGTAGAGCTACTGATTCAGATGAATTTCTTCTTCAATAGGTTCAGGAGGGTCTGGTAGAGTATAAGTAGTTCCTTATATGATATTTTATATAGGGGGCCCTAGGGGGCCTTGCTATTAGGAACTATGAGGTTGATCTTATAGTTCATTCCCTTTCTCAAAGGGGGAAGTCAGTATGTATACAGGGCTTTAGGATTGAAAGTAATGCAGTTATCAGGGGTCACCTATAGGGGAATCTTATCTACCTAGCTCAGGTCAACTAGTCCCTCTTCCTTAGCTAACTTGTAAAGAGCTAGGTTGATATCCTTAAGGGACACTATGAATACTAGTAGGTGTTCTAGGGTTTCCCATTATGCTATAGTTTGTATACTATTCTACACCTATACTATGTAGATCTCTCAGGGTCTCCTAGGTACCTTGGCCTAGGAGGAGTAGGGAATAGAGAAGTAGGGGAAGATTAGTCAGTCATACTCATAGTTAATCATAGCTAAGTGTGCTTTACACTATAGGTACCTAATAAGGATTTCATCCTATTTCATATTTAGGATAACTAGTACTGAAACCTATTCCTCTAGTCCCCTAATGTCTATGAGGAAGTAGGTAACTTCAGTCACTATTGAAGTAGGTTAGTCATTAAATAGGGCTAGATGTAGTAGGGTAATGAGTGTAGATCTATATAGGTCAAGCTATTTACACATATGATCAGGTATAATAATAGAGGTTATATTCCCTGAGTCTACTAAAGCAGTGGTTAGATAGAATCTATTAACTACTATATCTACTTCTAAGGAACCTCTAACCTCTAATTTCTCATAATGTATTAGTAGCTCTTCTAGCAATGTCTCTTTCCTCTGAAGGTGACTGTCTATAGAGGGTACTCTTTTCCTAGGGTCCTAGCCTATAGGCTAGGCAACTCATCTTCTGAACCTTCAGTATTAGAGTCTATGACTAAAGGGGGCTGGGCTATCACATGGGACACCTAGGCCTTTCTTTCTAATAGGTGAACAGAGGGGGTATAGGGGCAGCTGCTAATAGTATGTCCTAAGGCCCTATAGTGGAAACACAGTCTATCCTGATAGTATTAGACAAGGACTTCATCTGAGACCTAGACTACTTATCAGTATTAACCTTTAGAGTTATACACTATATATATCTATGTCTAGTCCATGTAGTCATCTCCTCTAGCAGTTATAGGAGGCTCTCTAGGGGCTGGTAGGGCCCTCTGTGATAGGCCAGGATATAAAGATGACACTAAGGCTATATAGCAGGCCTTATACTAGTCAACTACTTGTATCTCTTACTAAAGCTCTTAGACCTATAGTACCTATATATTATATTCCTTAGGTAGAATTACATAATAGTAGTATAAGATATCTATGATCTTTAGGGAGATAAAAGTCTTTAGGAGTTTGATCTTTTAGTAGTCAGTGAACTCATTATAACCTAAGAGGTATAAGAGCTCTTTGAACTACTATAGGTAGGTATTAAATGACTTATTTCCTTAGTGGAGTTGATATAGAGTATAGCAGGCTTTACCTACTGCCATTAGGTCATAGTACTTAGTATATATTATCTTTAGGAAAGATTCTCCTGAGAGGAGGTAGGCTATATCTAGGCATTAGACCTATGCTATAGTATAATGTGTAGTAGGTCCTTTGAGTTTGTTGATTACTATAGTAATGAACTCCTTATCAGTGTTTAGGAATTCCTTATCAACCTCCCACTTCATTTAGAGGTATTAGTAGTATATTGGGAAATCCTTAAGATCTCCCTTGAATGTAGGAGCCTCTATCTTAGGGTGATATGAGGTGCTCCCTATAGTCTTCTATATAGGTAATCCTAAGAGGTGTTTGAATTGTGTAAATAACTGTCCTTTAGCTTTAACCACAGCCTAGAGTTATACAATATAGTAGAGGTAGTTTACATGAGCTTCAACTGCTTCATCTACTATTTCTAGGGCAGTGGTATAGGCTACTATTAGAGGGTCTGCTTCTATAGGAGAAGCCTGAGGGGCATTCTCTAGTACTTAGGGGTTCATTGTAGTATAGGTCCTATGGGTTCTGTGTCTTCTGTGGGTTCTATGTCTTTCATAGGGTCTGTAGGTTCTATGGGTTCTGTATCATCTATGGATTCTATGTCTTCCATTTCATAAGTACATTCCTTATAGTACTAGTGTCACTCAAACAGCAAGAGGAATGATTGTGATATAAGGGAGTGAATCAAATAAAAGGATGTATTGGCATAAGAATAGAAACAATTATTGAAGAAGTAAGAACTAACTAATACTACAGATGATAGAGGGTTCTACACTACTTTATACTGAAGAAAGATGGACTGCTTCTTATTAAAGGTCTAGACCCCCAGGACTATTCCAGGAGAGAGGTCTTAATGGATATGCTGTCTCCAGTGATTGTGTCTGAGACATGTCTGATGAATAGGCTGTTTCCAGTGGTTGTGTCTAAGGTATGCCCCAATGAATAGGCTATTTCCAGTGACTGCATCTAAAGCAGGCCCTGAACAGATAGGCTGTCTCAGGGGGATTATGACTAAGGGAAAGGCCCTAGGCAAAGCCTCTATGGGTTGCAGACCCTAACATAGGGCTTTAGGATCAAAAGTAATATAGTTATCAGGGGTCACCTATAGGGGAATCTTGTCTACCTAGCTCAGGTCAACTAGTCCCTCTTCCTTAGCTAACTTATAAAGAGCTAGGTTGATATCCTTGAGGGACACTATGAATACTAGTAGGTGTTCTAGGGTTTCCCATTATACTATAGTTTATATACTATTCTATACCTATACTATATAGATCTCTTAGGGTCTCCTAGGTACCTTGGCCTAGGAGGAGTAGGGAATAGAGAAGTAGGGGAAGATTAGTCAGTCATACTCATAGTCAATCATGGCTAAGTGTGCTTTACACTATAGGTAGCTGATGAGGATTTTATCCTATTTCATATTTAGGATAACTAGTGCTAAAACCTATTCCTCTAGTCCCCTAATGTCTATGAGGAAGTAGGTAACTTCAGTCACTATTGAAGTAGGTTAGTCATTAAATAGGGCTAGATGTAGTAGGGTAATGAGTATAGATCTATATAGGTCAAGCTAGTTATATATATGATTAGGTATAATGATAGAGGTTATATTCCCTGAGTCTACTAAAGTAGTAGTTAGATAGAATCTATTAACTACTATATCTACTTCTAAGGAACCTCTAACCTCTAATTTCTCATAATGTGTTAGCAGCTCTTCTAGTAGTGTCTCTTTCCTCTAAAGGCAACTGTCTATAGAGGGTACTCTTTTCCTAGGGTCCTAGCCTATAGGCTAGGTGACTCATCTTCTAAACCTTTAGTATTAGAGTCTATGACTAAAGAGGGCTGGGCTATCACATAGGACACCTGGGCCTTTCTTTCTGATAGGTGAACAGGGGGGGCATAGGGGCAGCTGCTAATAGTATGTCCTAAGGCCCTATAGTGGAAATATAGTCTATCCTAATAGTATTAGGTAAGGACTTCATCTAAGACCTAGACTACTCATTAGTATTGACCTTTAGAGTTGTACACTATGTATATCTATATCTAGTCTATGTAGTCATCTCCTTTAGCAGTTGTAGGAGGCTCTCTAGGGGCTGGTAGGGCCCTCTATAATAGGCCAGGACATGAAGATGACACTAAGGCTATATAGTAGGCCTTATACTAGTCAACTACTTACATCTCTTACTAAAGCTCTTAGACCTATAGTACCTATGTATTATATTCCTTAGGTAGAATTACAAAATAGTAGTATAAGACATCTATGATCTTTAGGGAGATAGAAGTCTTTAGGAGTTTGATTTTTTAGTAGTTAGTGAACTCATTATAACCTAAGAGGTATAAGAGCTCTTTAAACTACTATAGGTAGGTGTTAAATGACTTATTTCCTTAGTAGAGTTTAGAGTATAGTAGGCCTTACCTACTGCTATTAGGTCATAGTACTTAGTATATATTATCTTTAGGAAAGATTCTCCTGAGAGGAGGTGGGCTATATCTAGGTGTGAGACCTATACTATAGTATAATATGTAGTAGGTCCTTTGAGTTTATTGATTACTATAGTAATGAACTCCTTATCAGTGTTTAGGAATTCCTTATCAACCTCCTACTTCATTCAGAGGCATTAGTAGTATATTAGGAAATCCTTAAGATCTCCCTTGAATATAGGAGCCTCTATCTTAGGGTGATATGAGGTACTCCCTATAGTCTTCTATATAGATAATCCTAAGAGGTATTTGAATTGTATAAATGACTGTCCTTTAGCTTCAACTACAGCCTGGAGTTATGTGATATAGTAGAGGTAGTTTACATAAGCTTTGACTACTTCATCTACTACTTCTAGAGCAGTGGTATAGGCTACTATTAGGGGGTCTACTTCTATAGGAGAAGCCTGAGGGGCATTCTCTAGCACTTAGGGGTTCATTATAGTGTAGGTCCTATGGGTTCTATGTCTTCTATGGGTTCTGTGTCTTTTGTGGGGTCTGTGGGTTCTATGGGTTCTATGTTGTCTATGGATTCTATGTCTTCTATTTCATAAGTACATTCCTTGTAGTGCTAGTGTCACTCAAACAGTAAGAGGAATAATTGTGATGTTAGGGAGTGAATCAAACAAAAGGATGTTTTGGCATAAGAATAGAAATAATCATTGAAGAAGTAAGAACTAACTAATACTATAGATGATAGAGGGTTCTACACTACTTTATACTGAAGAAAGATAGACTACTTCTTGTTAAAGGTCTAGACCCCTAGGACCATTCCAGGAGAGAGGTCTTAATGGATATGCTGTCTCCAGTGATTACATCTGTGACATGTCTAATGAATAGGCTGTTTCCAGTGGTTGTGTCTAAGGTATGCCCTAATGAATAGGCTGTTTCCAGTGACTGCATCTAAAGCAGGCCCTGAATGGATAGGCTGTCTCAGGGGGATTGTGACTAAGGGAAAGGCCCTAGGCAAAGCCTCTATGGGTTGCAGACCCTAACACTATAGGAGAAGAATACCTAACTACCTTCTGTATATACTTTAGCCTCTTTAAGAGCCTAGTTATACTATTTAGACTGATAGGAGCCCTATCCTCCTTCTAATAATACATTAACTCTTCCCTAAGAGAATATCTTAACCTATTCTATATAGTATATTTAGATAATATCTTGATTTATAGTTATACCTATGAAGAATATACTGAACATATCTAAGTAGTCCTTAAATACCTCTATACTACTAGATTATATACCTAGGCTCCTAAGTATAAGTTCTACTATACTAAAACTAAGTTCCTAGGCTTGATTATTAGCTATGATAGTATTTGTATAGACCTAGCTAAGGTTATAATAGTATATAATTAGCCTACTCTAAGATCCCTAATAGATTCCTAGGCCTTCCTTAGCTTTAGTAACTTTTACTACTACTTTATTTATGACTTCTCTAGCTTACTCACTCTATTGATATACTTAATAAAGAAAGATATCCCTTTTATATAGGATTCTACCTATGAATTAGTATTCCAAACTCTAAAAGACTACTTTTCCTCTACCCCTGTCCTAGCCTATTTCAATTGGGATAAGGATATTATCCTTAAGACTAATATATCTAATTATATATTAGCTAGTGTTATATCCTAATACAATGACAATAGTACCCTCTACCCTATTACTTTCTTCTCTAAGAAGCACTTAGTAGCTAAGTATAACTATGAAATCTATGATAAAGAAATCCTAGCTATTATCTACTATTTTAAGGAATAGTATCCTGAACTAGAAGGTACCCCTTTACCTATAAAGGTTATTACTAACTACTGAAATCTAGAGTACTTCATATCTATAAAGTAACTTGACTACTATTAGGCCTATTAGTCTGAATTCCTATCCTAATTTAACTTCTATATTATTTACTACCTAGGTAAGCCAGGTATAAAGCCTAATTCACTTACATACTAGTCAGAAGACTTACCTAAGGAGGGTAATGACTATCTTCTATACTAGAGCTAAACTATCCTAAAGAATTATAACCTACTACCTAATACTAGCTACTAGACTCACCTAAATCAGATTATCCTACTAATAAATCTATAGGAACTCTTCTACACTATATATGATTCTGACCCTATACCCTATACTACCTTAGCTATAATCCTAAACCCTAAAATAAGCTGCCTACTAATACTTACTCTAGATAAGTACTTAGAGTATAAAGGCTATCTATATATATAAGACTATTTATATATTCCTAAAAGTAATGCCCTGAAAGTAGAGCTCCTCTATCTATACTATGACTCTCCTATCTCAGGATATCTAGGTCATTCTAAAACCTATGACCTCCTATCCTAGGAATACTACTAGCCTAGTATAGTAAGGTATATCACCTTCTAGGTTCACTAGTACTATACCTACTGCTATATAACACCCTTCTATAATAGCTAGAAAGGCCTGCTTTACCTACTACTAATTCCTAAGAGAGTATAGTGTAATATATCTATTGATTTTATTACCTACCTACCTAAGAGTAATCACTATAATACTATCCTTATAATTATAGATAACCTGACTAAGATATATTATCTAATTCCCTATCATAGTAACTATAATACTGAAGACACTACCTATCTATACCTAAAGAATATCTAGAAGTTATATAGTCTTCTATTGACTATTATCTTAGACTAAGGACCTTAATTCATTACTAAATTTTAGAGGTACCTATCTTAGTCCTTGAAAATTGAACTAATATTAAGGTTGCACCTTGTTTGGAGGAAAGGAAGTGGGATGCCTCTCACTGCCTCCCAATGATCACAATCTGCCATTGACAATCACAATCTGCCTCTGACAATCATAATCTACCTCTGACAATCACAATCTACCTCTGATGATAATAATCTTAGCTCCTAGTATAAGTATCTATCTAGTACACCTGATATTGATTATTAGTTTAGTTTACTTTTCAATATGAAATATTTGTCCCTAAGTCCTAAGTGCTATGAAGATCTAGTTTCTAAATTATGACCTTAATATCATTTCATATTCATTAAACCTTTTTTTTTCTACTTTCAAAACCTTTTACCCCTTTTTCCTTTTTTTTTTCCTTTTTTTTTATCCTCTTCCTTTTTTCCCTTCCTCTACTAATAAAATATGTCTTTGAAAGCAATGAAGATCACTGTTCCTGACTTGGACTCAGAGATGGCAGAACAGTTCTATGAAGCCTCAACACCAGCACTAATTGTCCTAGTAGGCAAATCATATACACCTCTAGTCTTAATATATAATAACTCAAAACCCTCTAACTACCCTGTATTCCAAACCTTCTTAGAAGTGCAGTGGGTATTAATAGGGAGTAACTACATATCCTAGGCTGAGTTCATCCTGCACTGCTATAGATACCTAGTAGATAGTGCTTCCTCATAGGCATACAACTATATGAAAACAATGCTTGAGAAACCTTAAGAAGCTAATATCAAGAAGTTCCTTAATCATCTAGATATATTATTCATAGACCTTACTACTACTGCCTAGGCTCTCTACTAAGTGTCAATATTACAAGTCAATCTATTAGTATTACCCTAGGCATATGTGTCTAGGGTAATGTAACTATTGAATAACATAGGTTCTAATGTATAGGCTAATAATGTAAAGAAGAGACAACTGATAGTGATGCTCCTAAGGAAAGTATGTAATGCCTTGGCATTATACCTAGACATAGGAACATATGAAGAATACACTATAGTTATCATAGTAGTTTAGCAGAAGTTATATGAGGATTTCCCCACTACCTTTGTAGCACCTCCCCCTACCTCTATCCCTATGCACTACTACTCTTAACTAGCATTAGATGTAATGGACTAGACCCTAATACCTATCATAGCTACCTTACAAAACACATTAAATAAACCATAAGCCAAGTAGGTGCCTCCTACTATACTTGAAAATAGAAAATAGAACTAGCTCTACTTCTAATGTGGTGTAAGTGGGCATGTTATCTGAACATGCCCTTATCTCCCCCCTACTCCCCCTACTAGCCAACACCTAACCTGAGTCAACAATAGTAATATTATCATCAAACCCCTCTTGGAAATAGATGAAAACAATGGCCCCTCTCCTGGTTTAGAATACCAGGAAAACTAGACACCTCTGGTCAAAGTCATGACTAGAGGTCAGAAGCAATTTCCAACATAGAGCTTAGTAAGTTAGTAGAAAACTAGTAGAATGAATAGAATTCTCAAGTAACTACTTCAATTAATTTAGATATAGTAATTAATGATAAATGTCCTACTTCTACTATAGTAGACACTAGTAGTGCCTCTCCATCTATAATCACTCTAAGTCTTGTATAAAAATGGAAAATTACAATATATCAAGTATCCTGACTAATAAGATTATCCCTATTCAACTCTAGGGATCCTGTCATAGTAAACACAGTGGCTATTTTCACACTAGATGTGTCTGGCTAAAAGGAAAATCATATTGCCTAGGTAGTCCCTGAGCTTATAGAAGACTTTCTCATTAGCTACCTATGGCTAAAGAAGAAAGGTATACTTATTGACTTTGAAAGAGACATAGTTATATTTAAATCTAGCATTATTACCTATGGAAAACTTATAAATGCTCTGAACTTCCACTCAACATTAGAGTAAATTCACAATGTTACAAAGATCCTTCACACTGTCAGCCAAGACTCTCTCCATGTGTTCATGGCTTCAATCAATGATATCAACAAGGCCCTTGATAGGCTTTAGAGAGACTAATAGCCTATAGACCCTAATATCTAGAAGAAAAAGGTCCTCCACTGGATTAATACTGAGAATATCAAAGTATTCAACCCTGACACATAGTTTATAAAGAAACTTCCCCTATAGTGACCTGGATATAACTACAAGATAGAACTCATAGTGCTAGATAAAGAAGCCCCCTAGGGTCCCCTCTATAGTATAATAAGAGAAGAACTAGTCATGCTATGACAAACTCTTCTAGTACTATTAGAGAAGGGTTATATTGAAGAAAGTCAATCCACCACTACTACACTAATCCTTTTCATCAAGAAGCCTAGTAGTGGCCTATGTTTCTATATAGACTACTATACACTGAATGCTATTATGAAGAAGAACTAATACCTATTGCCTAACATTACTAAAACATTGAAAAATGTCTCTAAAGCAAAATAGTTCATGAAGCTAGACATGGTCTTAGCCTTCTATAATATAAGAATTACAGAAGGTGATGAGTGGAAAACAGCCTTCAGGACAAGACATAGCCTCTTTCAATGGAAAGTAATGCCCTTTGGCCTGGCCAATGCTCCTGTAGAATTCCAAAGTTTCCTGAACTCCCTTCTACAGCCCTATTTAGATGTATAGCTATCTGTATACATTGATGACATTTTGATCTATACTAATAGAACACTTGAAGACCATTATACAAAGGTCAACTTAGTACTAAAGAAGATCCTGGAAGGAAAACTGATAATTGACATTGACAAATGTGAGTTTGCAGTAACTAAAGTCAAGTACCTTAGCTATATCCTTGAACCTAGGTCTATTTCTACAGATCCCTCCAAAGTGTCCACTGTCATAGAATAGCTAACACTAAAGAAAATCAGAGACATCCACTCCTTCCTAGGCCTGTATAACTTCTACTACTCCTTCATCCCTAACTTCACCAAACTCACCAATCCTCTACTATAGTTGATAAAGAAAGACCAAGCATTCCAGTAGGGTGCATAAGAAAATGAAGCTTTCTAAGAACTCAAAACTGCCTTCATGACAACACCTATTCTATATACACATAACCCTGAGCTTCCTACTATAGTAGAAGTAGATGCCTCAGGCTATTATTTAGGCACTACCCTCCTATAGAAATAGGCTGATAACTCTATACAGCCCTATACTTACTTCAGTAGGAAGATGACTACTATAGAATACAACTACCTAATCCATGATAAAGAAATATTAGGAATAATCTATACACTGAAAGAATAGCACAGTGAACTGAAAGGTTTATAAGATAAATTCACTATCCTCTCAGATCATAAGAACTTACTACACTTCACAAAGTTATAGCACCTATCAGAATGCTAGATAAGATGGTACCTCACCCTGAGTGAGTATAACTACAGCATTGTCCACTGCCCTAGGAAATTATCCCCCCTCCCAGACATACTCTCTCACTGAGATACCCTAGATGACACATTAGATAAACACTACTAAGGCTGCTTAGTGACTATATTACATAGTGACTCTAAAACACTGAAAATCTATACAATAGGAACCTAACAAGTAGTACCCTCCCTTCCCCCTGCCCTGAGAGAACTCTAGGTAGAAGTATGCAATTCAGATGAAATGTATATAGAAATCCATAGAGCTCTAACTAAAGGGTTGTCCTAGTGGCCTAAAACTATTAGAATAAAACTAAGGGTAAATATATCAGACTGCTCCCTAGACACTGATTCAGCAGTATACTTCAGAAATAAACTTTAGGTACTAGAATATGAACCACTATACATAGCAGTACTTCAGAACATCTATGATTCACTAATACTACTATACCCTAGTAAAAACACAATGTAAGTTGAGTTCACATATGAATTCTTCTAGCCTCATTATATAGAGGATATTCACCACTTCTATTGAAATTGCCAAGTCTATAGTAGTATAAACATCTAAAGAGATAGTAAAGAAACTATACTCAAGGCCCTACCTATTCCTGACTAACCTTAGGCAGAGATTGCTATTGATTTCATAGGACCCCTAGAGCCTATATAGAAGGGGGGTATAATGTATATATACATACTGACAATAGTTGACTACCTGACTAAAGGCATTATGCTCATCCCTACCAACTCCTTAGACATAGAATCAGTAGCTGATAGCTTCTTTCAACACTACTATAGAATCCATAGGATACTAAAATCAATACTCTCTGATTAGGAGTTTATCAATGTAGCCTAGTGTCACCTATATAAGAGACTAGACATTGAAAGACTAATAACTACCACATACCACCTAGTGATAAATAGTGCTATAGAAAGAATAAATACTGAAATTAAGACTAAACTAGTAAAACTCAATGCTAAAGGCCTAGCCTAGTTAAATCTCTTACTAATAGTGGAATTCAGTCTGAATACAATACCCTCTACCACTACTAATGTCTCCCTATTCTTCTTACTACATAGCTACTACCTATACACCTTCTCAGCACTACTATTGCCTACAGAGCCCAATGAGAACAGCCCCCTTGGACAAGCTGAAAGAGTCATACAACATTTGAGAAACACCTAGAAATAGGCATATGCAAACTTATCTCTCACAAGGGCAGAAATAGAGTAGAGAGAGAACAAGGACTACTAGCCAGTACTAGACTTCCCCATCAGCTCATTTATATAGCTAACCTTATACCCTGAATAATAAGGCCAAGGCCTTAGATAGAAGTTATGACAAAAACACTAATACTATAAAGTGTTGGAATATATGACACCTTATATATACTGCCTTGAAGTTCCTAGCTCACAATCACATAATATCTACTATATTAACTAATTACAACTAGTAGCTAATGACCCCTTCCTATCCTAAGACACCTATAATAGCTAACTACAACCTATAGGTGTGATCAATGGAGAGAACTACTAGGAAGTTGAGAAAGTATTAGGTAAATACACCTATAGAGATAATAAACAAGTCAAAGTCAAATGGAAAGGCTATATATAAGTAATATAAGAACCTATCAATGCCCTCTTAGAAACAGATGTATATAAATAGTAGTGCTAAGAAAAGGGCTAAACAACTAACTAACAGAGGAGAAGAAGAGGCTGATATTAAGGTTATACCTTATTTAGAGGAAAGGAAGTGGGATACCTCTCACTACCTCCTAATGATCACAATCTGCTATTGACAATCACAATCTGCCTCTGATAATCATAATCTACCTCTGACAATCACAATCTACCTCTGATGATGATAATCTTAGCTCCTAGTATAAGTATCCATCCAGTACACCTGATATTGATTGTTAGTTTAGTTTACTCTTCAATGTGAAATATTTGTCCCCAAGTCCTAAGTGCTGTGAAGATCCAGTTTCTAAATCATGACCTTAACAACTAACCCTATCCTCTGCCTACCACCCTAAGACTAATAGTTAAACTAAGAGCATGAATTCAGTCTTAGAATAATATCTATACATATATATAGTATATCTATAAGATAGTTAGGAAGATTAGTTACTACTAGCTAAGTTCTCTAGTAATATATATTACTCTAAAACCACTAATATTTCCCCTTTCTTTATGAACTATAGATTCTAACCATAGATAGGATTCAAGCTAATCTCTAACCTACCTAATTCCACCTAGTCCTAAGGTACTACTGCCTTTACTACCTAAATAGAAGAGATAATAGAACTGACCTATTCTGAAATAGTAATGGCCTAAAACTTCTATAAAGAGTAGGTAAATCAGTACTACTAGCTACCCTACTAATTCTAAGTTAATAATAAAGTCTAGCTTAATGCCTAGATAATTCAAACTACCTAGCCTTAGAAGAAGCTAGACTAGAAGAACTTAGGACTATTCTATATCTATAAGATCATAAGCCTATATACTTATAAACTTATATTACCTACCTCTATAAGGATATATCCTATTTTCTATATGTCTAAGCTCTAATATACTAATACCTCTGACCTAATCCCTAGATAAGTCTATCTACCTCTACCTTATATTAAAGTAACTAGATAAACTAAATATAAAGTCAAGGAAGTCTTAGACTCCTTCTAGGAATACTATAGCTATAGATACTACCCCTACCTGAAATATATTATTCATTAGACTAGCTATAATAACCTAATAACTAAGCCTACTAAATACCTAGAAAATATAAAATAGCTAGTAAAAATACTACTACTATTACCCTGATAAGCCTAGCCCCTAGGTAAACCCTCCTAGTTACCCTCTTAGCATCAATAGAGCTCTACTATAGAGAGGGGGGTACTATCACAGTATACTAGTGTCTTCTATATAACTGTCATAGTATACTAGTATTCCTATATAATATAATAGTATACTAGTGTCCTCTATATAACCACTATCTATCATGGCATGATACTATCTTCTATATGACTACTATTTCTATATAACCACTATTTCTACACTACTTTAGCATTCCCTATATGACTGCTGTCCTACTCAAGGCTAGAGCCTTGCTCAATGCTACCAGCCTTACACCTCACTGTAGATCTTATTGACTATAACTCATATAGATATATAGACTAGATAGAACCTCCCTCTATTACCTGAATATTACTCCCTAAGCAATATCCTTGTCTCCTACCCTAAATATACTGAACTTCCTGTCCCTGTCTTCTGTCCTGGTATCTATTACTATCCTAAATATCCTGTCCTACCTGTCCTTATCCCTATCTACCTATCCTATCTATCCTGTCTTTGAGCTATTAGGTTAGTCTTATAGAACCTTCCTACCTATCTATAACATTATATTACTTCTACCCTTAGACACTAATGAGATGACTACCTACCTAGACCCTCTAACTATGCCTGATAGCTTCAAGAGCTTTAGTAAGGGGGTTACTAACTATACTAGTGCTTGGTTTGAATACATCTATACCCTATTTTCATATACTGATGAAAAAGAATCTGAAATTACTACCCTGAACTATACAGTGACTACTGAGTCTACTAACTACACTGTGATATAAGATAGCCTCACTGCTAATCTTCAAGTAACTCAGGGCTAGCTTGAGTATATATAAAGTAAGTTGAAAGAGGCCTGGAGTGAGCTTTACTAGGCTCACCTCAATGAGTAAAGGGCTCTTGATAAACTCTAGTCAGCTATACCACCCCCTACTACTCCTACTACTCCTACTACCCTCACTATTGAGGGAGGAGAAGCCTCTGTCTCTATTCCTACTTCTACCCCTACTGTTTTCCCTGCCCCTGCTCCTGCTCCTATCCCTATATCTACTCCTACTCCTGCCCTAGCCCTTTCTATAGCTGAACTATTCATAATGACTTGTGCTACTAAGCCCTCTAAATGACTACCTGACCCTGACAAGTTCAAAGGCAACTAGTTAGACCTTTATCACTTCAATACCTAGATCTACTAGAAGATATAAAGAAACTATGACTATTTCCTAGACACCTAAGACTATATAGCCTATATCAATAACTACTTGAAAGGACTGGCATTTACCCTTATTCTACTATATATCAAGGATAGGGAATACCTACTTTCAGACTATAATACTATCCTGAAAGTCCTTGACTATATATATAAGGACCCTGACAAGGTCACCCATACCTATAGTGAATTGTTCTACCTCTAATAAAGCAATAAGGATTTTACTACCTTCTTCTCCTAGTTCTAGTACCTGGCTCTTGAGGGAGAAGTAAGTGAATTGACTCTGCTAACCCTTCTTGAGTAAAACATCTTGAAGGAACTCTATACAATACTACTATATCATGACCCCCTAAGTTATAAATACTATGAATTCATAAACTGTAAGGGAGTGAATCAAACAAAAGGATGTATTGGCATAAGAATAGAAACAATCATTGAAGAAGTAAGAACTAACTAATACTATAGATGATAGAGGGTTCTACACTACTTTATACTGAAGAAAGATGGACTGCTTCTTGCTAAAGGTCTAGACCCCTAGGACTATTCCAGGAGAGAGGTCTTAATGAATATACTGTCTCTAGTAATTACATCTGAGACATGTCTGATGAATAGGCTGTTTCCAGTGGTTGTGTCTAAGGCATGCCCTAATGAATAGGCTATTTCCAGTGACTGCATCTAAAGCAGGCCCTGAACAGATAGGCTGTCTCAGGGGGATTATGACTAAGGGAAAGGCCCTAGGCAAAGCCTCTATAGGTTGTAGACCCTAATATCAGCCCCTCCTCCTTTTCTTTTTCCCCTAATAGGTAGGAGAGGAAGGGTGGTGAACTTCTTATTAATCAGATACTTAGATCCTTCCTTCTTTATGTAAATAAACTTCTAATACTTCTATATCCTCTAGTGTAGATGCTAGCTCCTAAGTTACTTTCTAGTAGCCTCACCACTTGATATAGTAGCTTTCCTCTCAAGTATAGCTATTAGGGTAGTGTCCTAAGATCTTCTCTACTTCCTATTCTAGTATACTATCTACTATTACTAGATCTAGTTTAATTAGATATATATCTTATGATAGGAATAGGTCTGAACTGATATAATATAGTTAATTAGTATAGAATATATCATAGCCTCACACCTCTTATATATCAAGCTAGTAGGTGTATATTCCCACTAGTTCCTTGACCTAGGCCTTAGTGTATTAAGGCTATAGTTTATACCCTAGTCCTTCTTATTATTATATATGTGAACTCTTTGAGACCTAAACCTAATCACCTGCCTTAAAGTATTAGTATAGGAGACACTTCTAGTTACTCTATTCCTCTATAGTGACTCAGGTGTTAGATAGTGTATCTCAGGCCTATATTACTATGTCTCAGAGGCTCTAGAGCACCTATATAGCCTATACTATAGGGCTATCATTCTTTAGGTCTAGGGATTCAAGGGAGTTTAGTATAGATAGGTCAAGTTCTACTAGGTCTAGATCATAACTATAATATATAGTAAATATAGAGGTATTTATTATAGAGCTAGTAGCTATATTAAGGGTGAATTTCACTAATAGTAGGTAGATTAACTAATCCTTATATTTATAGAGGAGCTTAGTTAGTTTCATCTTGATCTCACTATTAACTCTTTCTATAGCTCTATTCATCTATAGGTGATAAGCTGTAGATTAGTAGTATTCTACTTATAGTATAGTATAGAGACACCTCTAGAATATACCTATGAACTATCTATCTGATGTAATTGTTATAGGGAGACTATAGTAAGGGTAGTAGTGCTCTAAGAACTATCCTACTAGGTATAGGATATCTATAGAGTGGTATAGGATTAGGATTACTCCCTTGGAGAGGTAGTCAATAAGTATTATGATATACTAGTAAGAGTGCCTATCCTACTCTACTATAGCTAATAGGCCTACTATATTAAGCCTAATATCCTACTATATCTAATCTAGTATAGGCAGTCCCTTTAGTAGCCCTTACTCTATCTACCACTATGTATTCATACTTCTATATAACTTATAGTTATAGTAGAAGTGTATAGTATCTTCTATATAATGTGGCTAGAAGTACTATTTAGCTAACTCAGAGACTATCATCCTTTTTCCTAGGTGAATTAATACTATAGAGTTGTGGATTACCTATAGTAGTCCTATATAGAGGGGCTCTGACACTAGTATCTAAATTCAGTTATACTAGTAGAGGTATTCCACTATGTCAAGGGTATATTCTTATATAGAGACTTTCTATATACCTTTGAGGGCCTCTAGCTAGTATAGTACTCCTATAGCTACTATACTTCATATAAGGGAGTATATATTATTACATTTAATAGCTTCTTCCTATAGCTTACATAGGGGGGCACTATAGAAGGGGGAGGTAGGTAACTCATTAGATACTTTGACTCACTATACTTTCATTAACCTATTTCTATCTAGCTAGAGTAGTTAGTACTTCTATATAGTGATATAGGGGTTATTAGTGTCTTTAGGTGTATTCAAGTGGGATAATACATTAGGGAGGGGGGATAGCTTCCTAGGGCAGTGTTCAAGCTCAAGGTTATATTCTAATAGAAGTAGGGCCTATTGAGCTTACTATTCTATGAGCTAGTAGGTCTCTATGAAGTGTATGAGGTTTTAGTAGTTAGTTAGTATATATATAGGGTATTAGGCCTCTTTTAGTTCTCCCCTCTATTCCTTGAGAGCCCTTATGATCACTAGTAACACTTTGTCATAGATCTTATAGTTAGCTTCTACTAGTGATAACTTCTTACTGAGGTATATATATTCTAGGTATTAGACCTATACTATAGTATAATATATAGTAGGTCCTTTAAGTTTATTGACTACTATAGTAATGAACTCCTTATTAGTATTTAGGAATTCCTTATTAACCTCCTACTTCATTCAGAGGCATTAGTAGTACATTAGGAAATCCTTAAGATCTCCCTTGAATATAGGAGCCTCTATCTTAGGGCAATATAAGGTACTCCCTATAGTCTTCTATATAGGTAATCCTAAGAGGTATTTGAATTATATAAACAACTGTCCTTTGGCTTTAACTATAGCCTAGAGTTATATGATATAGTAGAGGTAGTTTATATAAGCTTTGACTACTTCATCTACTACTTCTAGAGCAGTAGTATAGGCTACTATTAGGGGGTCTACTTCTATATGAGAAGCCTGAGGGGCATTCTCTAGTGCTTAGGGGTTCATTATAGTGTAGGTTCTATATCTTCTATATCTTCTATAGGTTCTATGTCTTTCATAGGGTCTATAGGTTCTATAGGTTCTATGTCTTCTATAGATTCTATGTCTTCTGTTTCATAAGTACATTCCTTATAGTGCTGGTGTCACTCAAATAGCAAGAGGAATAATTATGATGTAAGGGAGTGAATCAAATAAAAGGATATATTAGTATAAGAATAGAAACAATTATTAAAGAAGTAAGAACTAACTAATACTATAGATGATAGAGGGTTCTACACTACTTTATACTGAAGAAAGATGGACTACTTCTTATTAAAGGTCTAGACCCCTAGGACTATTCCAGGAGAGAGGTCTTAATGAATATACTGTCTCCTGTTGAATAAAGAATCGTTGTATTCAGAAAAGTTATTCCCTCTGGCCTTCTCTCAAGTCCTCTGGAATTGAGAGATTCCAGCCCCTTTTTATATTTGCACCCCATGGTGGGTGCTTAGACCTGGACCCACATTCACACCACAGTCTCCACTCTTCTGAGACTTACTAGAACTTTCTAGTACTTCCTAGTGAGCTCTACTTTCAACACTCCCCTAGAGCTCACCTTGAGACTTCATCCCCAGCATTGTGATGAATCCTATGTACTTGATCTTGGCTAGTGATTTTGTCAGTCCATCTGCCACTATGTCTACAGTCCCCACATGCTGTACATTTCTCTTGTTTCATTTAGTGAGGTCTTACAAGCTGTGGTAGTACACATTAATATGCTTGACTCACCCCAGACCACCTTTTGCTTGTGCTAGTGCAACTGCTCCTTCATTGTTGTATCATAGGTCAGCTATGACTTCAGAGGATGTTGTGGTGAGCTCCCCTCTCCACTGGCTTCTCAATCTGACTCCATCCCACATATCCTGAATCAACCTAGTCAGGTGCTGAGATTCTTTAGTGTATTAGGATAGTGCTATATATTCAGCCTCAGTGGTTGAAGTGCTTACAGATTTCTGTAGCTGGCTTTTCCAGCTCAAGCAACCTCTAAAGATCTTAAACACATAGGCTAGTGTTAATGCTCACTTCTCTTCTTTAGTAGTAAAGTTGGCATTAGAGTATCTAATGAGGGTATCATCTAATCTAAAGCATATTGAGTACTGCTTAGTACTGTGTAGGTATTAGATGAGGTGGTGTAATGCCTTTTCATACTGGATAGCTGGGTTCACTAGGTGTTGGTACAACTTGTTCACTGTGTAGGCTATGTCAGGTTGAGTTTGCTGTGCCAGGTATTGCAGGTAACCTATATAGTGTTGGTACTGGTGTATGTCAGCTTGTGGTTCCTCTGTTTGCTGTGGAAGCAGGAGCCTGTTCTTGCTGGCAATTGGTGTTGTTATTGTCCTGTTTCTCTCACTGGTGAAACCTATGTCTTGGACAATTTCATTCACATAGTGCTCCTGCAATAACTATAATCTTCTGTTAGTCCTGTTATAAGTGACTTTTACACTGAGTATCACCTCCACTGGACCTAGGTCCTTGATGCTGAAACACTCCTTCATCTTGGTCTTGAACCATTCTATTTGGGAGCAGTCCCTGGCAGCACAGGGCATGTCATCTATATATAAGAGAATGTAGATGCCTTGTTCATAGTGTCTAAAGAGGCATAGGTCATAGTCTAGACATGTGAATCCCAGTGAGACCAGATATTTTGATATTGTTTCATACCAGTCATATGCTGTCTGCTTGAGTCTATATAGGCTCTTCCTGAGTTTGAGGACATACCCCTATAGGACCTCAGTCAGACCTTCAGGGACCCTGAGATATATGTCCTCTTTCAAGTTTGATTCTGTGAATGTGTTGTTCACATCAATCTAGTCATATTCCAGGTCTAGATTTCCTACTATAGCTATGAATAGCCTGAGAGATATGGAACTGGCAGTTGCTATATAAGTATCTGTGAAGTCTACACTGAACTTTTGCATGAATCCCCTGACTGTGAGCTGACTCTTGAGTTTTCATAGTGAGCTATCAACATGATGCTTTGGTTGAAATACCCATTTTGTTGTTAGGAGATTCATTCCTTCCTTATGAGCCACCATCTCCCAAGTGTTGTTGGCAATAATTACTATGAGTTCTGCCTTGATCAATTCCCTCCATATCTCCCCCTAATCTAGGTCATTGACAGCATCCTAGTAGGTTCTCAGGACAGGGACATGCTCCTTTGACCTAGATTGATTGATCCTAGCTAGCATTACACAGGCCTTTTTGAGCACTTTGGTTGACTTGATTGGTTCTTTGTGTATGTGGCATTTGCCTACTTTCTGGCTTGACAACTCTTCTAATCTCTGAGCTATTTCTTCAGACATGACAGTGCCTTTGACCTCTTCTTCAGTATCCATCAGTAGGACCTCTGGTGTCTATGTAGTCATGGCAGGAATAGGTCACAATTCAGTATCTACACCTTTTTCAGCTGGTGTATTCTCTATTGTCTACTCCTGTGCTACCTCTATTGGGGTAGGTTGTATTTCAGTGTCAGGATCCTCTTTGATCAGTGGGTGAACCATTGAGTTATCCTTAGGGTCTAGTATTGTGGTGTCTTCAGTAGGTGCTTGGGATTATGCTTCTTCAGTTTGTTTGTCCTGTATCATTTCTATAGCTCCCCCAGCTCCCCCAGCTCCCCCAGCTCCCCTAGCTCCCCCAGCTCCCCCAGCTCCTCTTGGGTGCCTAACTGGTCTCCTGGCTGGGGGTGTGTTGAATAGGATAGGGATGTCTGATGGAATGTTCAGGTCAGCTCCTGCTATCCCCACTGGTGTCTCATTGTACTAGTCTACAATTGAGGCTGTGATGACTCTTCTGATGTCTGGAGCCTAGAAACACTATATCTTGGTGGTGTCTTGGCAGTATCCTACAAACACAGCCCATCTTGCTGCATCCATCATTTTGTCTTTTCATGTTTGAACTAGTAGTGATTAGGAGTCCAGGTACATGAAGGCTTCACATCCCCATAGGTGCATGTGATTGATGGTTGGTTTCATTCTATAGAAGGTCTCAAGTCTGCTCTTGCCTGTGTTCAAGCTATAGGTCTTCATATTGAGCACATAGCATGTTGTCTCCATTGCCAGTAGCCAGAAGCATATTAGGAGCTTGGATCCCTTCAGAAGTGCTCATGTGCCTTCCTCCAGACTTCAATGGAAGCATTCTGCCTTGCCATTTTGCCAAGAGCTATATAGGACTGTGAGTTGTTGTATCACACCATCAGTTTTCTGCCACTAGGAAGACAGTTGGACCAGTTCAGGGGTGTTATCTGTTCTTATAGCTCCCAGTCTTTGTCTGCATCTGTTCTTGGCCTCTGCCTGCTAATCACACAGCACCTGTAGTGCCTCTTTATGAGTTCACAGTCTATACACCTAGCACATGCTTGAGTATATATCAACAATAACTAAGGAATAGAGTGACTTGTCAAGGGCTAGTGAGCTAAACTTTCCTGTGATGTCTATATAGACAAGTTCTAGGGAATAGGAGGGTGTATGTTGACTTGTCTTCAGCATTCATTTCATTATTTTAGTTTGCAAGCATGCATGACATTTTGCCATTGTCATAGGAGGGTGAGCACCAGCCAGTTTGCAGATGTCCTTGATAGATCCCTCCACCAGATGTGTGAACTTTCCATGAGAGAAACTGTGGTCATATATAACTAGTGTCTCTTTGTCTATGTCTATTTCAGGTGCTTTGTCACTGTCTTCTTGTTGTTGTTCTGTTGTAGTCTCTACTAAGTATGCTGTTGTTTTTCCAGTTGATCTCTCTTAGGTCATGTTCAGGGGTTGGATTCTATATAGTCCATCATCTCTTTTAGCTTTAAGGACTGTCTTTCCTGAGCTATCTTAGAAAGTGAATTTCTCCACATTGACATTTCCAGTGAGTTGTAAGGGAGCAAATCAAACAAAAGGATGTATTGGCATAAGAACAGAAACAATCGTTGAAGAAGCAAGAACTAACTAATACTACAGATGATGGAGGGTTCTACACTACTTTATACTGAAGAAAGATGGACTGCTTCTTGCTAAAGGTCTAGACCCCCAGGACCATTCTGGGAGAGAGGTCTTAATGAATATGCTGTCTCCAGTGATTACATCTGAGACATGTCTGATGAATAGGCTGTTTCCAGTGGTTGTGTCTAAGGCATGCCCCAATGAATAGGCTGTTTCCAGTGACTGCATCTAAAGCAGGCCCTGAACAGATATGCTGTCTCAGGGGGATTGTGACTAAGGGAAAGGCCCTAGGCAAAGCCTCTATGGGTTGCAGACCCTAACATCAGCCCCTCCTCCTTTTCTTTTTCCCCTAATGGGTAGGAGAGGCAGGGTGGTGAACTTCTTGTCAATCAGATACTTAGATCCTTCCTTCTTTGTGTAAATAAACTTCCAATACTTCTATATCCTCTAGTGTAGATACTAGCTCCTAAGTTGCTTTCTAGTAGCCTTGCCACTTGATATGGTAGCTTTCCTCTTGAGTACAGCTGGCAGGGCAGTGTCCTAAGATCTTCTCTACTTCCTATTCTAGTACACCATCCACTATCACTAGATCTGGTTCAACTAGATGTGTGTCTTGTGATAGGAATAGGTCTGAACTGATGTAATGTAGTTGATCAGTATAGAATACATCATGGCCTTAGGCCCCTTACATGTCAAGCCAGTAGGTATGTGTTCCTACTGGTTCCTTGACCTGGGCCTTAGTGTATCAAGGCTATAGTTTACACCCTAGTCCTTCTTATTGTTGTGTGTGTGAACTCTTTGAGACCTAAACCTAATCACCTGCCTTGAAGTGTCAGTGTAGGAGACACTTCCAGTTGCTCTGCTCCTCCATAGTGACTTGGGTGTCAGATAGTGCAGCTCAGGCCCATATTACTGTGTCTTGGAGGCTCTAGAGCACCTGTATGGCCTATGCTATAGGGCTGTTGTTCTTTAGGTCTGGGGATTCAAGGGAGTTCAGTATAGATGGGTCAAGTTCCACTAGGTCTGGATTATAACCATGACACATAGTAAATGCAGAGGTGTTTGTTGTAGAGCTGGTGGCTGTGTTAAGGGTGAATTCCACTAATGGCAGGCAGCTTAACTAATCCTCATGTTTATAGAGGAGCTTAGTTAGTTTCATCTTGATCTCACTATTGACTCTTTCTATAGCTCTATTCATCTATAGGTGATAAGCTATGGAGAGGCAGTGTTCTACTTGTAGCATGGTATAGAGATACCTCTAGAATACACCTGTGAACTATCTATCTGATGTAATTGTTGTAGGGAGACCATGGCAAGGGTAGTAGTGCTCTAAGAACTGTCCTGCTAGGTATAGGATGTCCATGGAGTGGCATAGGATTAGGATTACTCCCTTGGAGAGGTGGTCAATGAGTGTCATGATGTACTGGTAAGAGTGCCCATCCTGCTCTACTACAGCTAATGGGCCCACTATATTGAGCCTAATATCCTGCTATATCTGATCTAGCACAGGCAGTCCCTTCAGTAGCCCTTGCTTCATCTACTGCTATGTGTTCACACTTCCACACAACTTGTAGTTATGGCAGAAGTGTGTAGTATCTTCTGTATAATGTGGCCAGAAGTACTGTTTAGCTAACTCAGAGACTATTGTCCTTTTCCCTAGGTGAATTAACACTGTGGAGTCATGGATTGCCTATAGTAGTCCTGTGTGGAGGGGCTCTGACACTGGTATCCAAATTCAGTTGTGCTAGTGGAGGTGTTCTGCTGTGTTGAGGGTACATTCCAATATAGAGACTTTCCATGTACCTTTGAGGGCCTCTGGCCAGCATAGTGCTCCTATAGCTACTGCACTTTATGCAAGGGAGTATACATCATCAGATTTAATGGCTTCTTCCCATAGCTTATATAGGGGGGCACTGCAGAAGGGGGAGGTAGGTAACTCATCAGACACTTTGACTTGCTATACTTTCATTAACCTATTTCTATCCAGCTGGAGCAGTTGGTGCTTCTATACAGTGATACAGGGGTCATTGGTGTCTTTAGGTGTATTCAAGTGGGACAGTGTGTCAGGGAGGGGGGACAGCTTCCTAGGGTGGTATTCAAGCTCAAGGTTATATTCCAATAGAAGTAGGGCCCATTGAGCTTGCTGTTCTGTGAGCTGGCAGGTCTCTGTAAAGTGCATGAGGTTTTAGTGGTTAGTTAGTACATGTATAGGGTGTTGGGCCCCTTTCAGTTCTCCCCTCCATTCCTTGAGAGCCCTCATGATCACTAGTAACTCTTTGTCATGGATCTCATAGTTGGCTTCTGCTAGTGATAACTTCTTGCTGAGGTATACACATAGGAACAGCTGTTTACCATGTCATTGAAGGAGGACAGCACCTGTGCTATAACCTGATGAATCTGCTTCCAGTGTCATTAGTAGGTCATGGTCAAAGGTTTTCAGGATAGGGGCAGAGCAAAATGCATCTTTGAGATTTTAGAAGGCTTTCTCAGCTTCTAGGGACCACATGAATAGGTTCTTTACAGCTGTTAGCTCCACTAATGGACAGGCTAGTGCTGAAAAGTCTTTAATGAAGATCTAGTAGAAATTCACAAAACCTATGAAGGACTGTACTTCCTTGTGTGTAGTGGGGACTTCCTATTCTTTCACAGCTGTGACTTTCACATAGTCTATCTTGGCTCTCCCTGGTGTGAGAATATAGCCTAGATACTTGACTTCTTGAATAGTGAATGTACACTTGTCAATGTCAACTGTGAGGCCAGTGTGAACTAGTTTCTCAAGGACCTGGTTAGCCTTCCTATAGTGATCCTCTAGTGAACCTTCTGAGAAGACTAGTACATCATCTATATATACTGAGCAAAAGTCATCTAGGTACTCCTGCAATACTGAGTTTAGGAAGTGCTGGAACTGCACTAGGGCATTAGCCAACCTGAATGGCATCACATTCCACTCAAAACTCCCCAGCCTAGTGTGGAATGCAGTCTTCCACTTGTCTCCTGGCTTGATACAGATGTTGTGGAATGCTGAGACTACATTGAACTTAGTGAACCATTGCACTTTATGGATTCTACACAGGGTTTCATTGAACTTAGGAAGGGGGAAACAATCCTTTTCCATGCATTTGTTCAGTGCTCAGTAGTCAATACAGAAGTGTAAGCCTCCCCTAGGTTTCTAGACAAACAGGATTAGGGCAGCAGTAGTAGAGCTACTGATTCAGATGAATTTCTTCTTCAATAGGTTCAGGAGGGTCTGGTGGAGCACAAGTAGTTCCTTGTGTGACATTTTATACAGGGGGCCCTAGGGGGCCTCACTGTCAGGAACTGTGAGGTTGATCTTGTAGTTCATTCCCTTTCTTAAAGGGGGAAGTCAGTGTATGTACAGGGCTTCAGGATTGAAAGTGACACAGTTATCAGGGGTCACCTATGGGGGAATCTTATCTGCCTAGCTCAGGTCAACTGGTCCCTCTTCCTTAGCTAACTTGTGAAGAGCTAGGTTGATATCCTTGAGGGATGCTATGAATACTGGTAGGTGTTCTAGGGTTTCCCATTATGCTATGGTTTGTATACTGTTCTACACCTGTGCTATGCAGATCTCTTAGGGTCTCCTAGGTACCTTAGCCTGAGAGGAGTAGGGAATAGAGAAGTAGGGGAAGATTAGTTGGTTGTACTCATAGTCAATCATAGCTGAGTGTGCTTTACACCATAGGTAGCTGATGAGGATTTCATCCTATTTCATGTTTAGGATAACTAGTGCTGAAACCTATTCCTCTAGTCCCCTAATGTCTATGAGGAAGTAGGCAACTTCAGTCACTATTGAAGCAGGTTAGTCATTAAATAGGGCTAGATGTAGTGGGGTGATAAGTGTAGATCTATATAGGTCAAGCTGTTTGCACACATGATCAGGTATAATGATGGAGGTTATATTCCCTGAGTCTACTAAAGCAGTGGTTGGATGGAATCCATTAACTACTATGTCTACTTCCAAGGAACCTCTAACCTCTAATTTCTCATAACATGTTAGCAGCTCTTCCAGCAGTATCTCTTTCCTCTGAAGGCAACTGTCTACAGAGGGTACTCTTTTCCTAGGGTCCTAGCCTATGGGCCAGGTGACTCATCTTCTGAACCTTCAGTATCAGAGTCCATGACTAAAGGGGGCTGGGCTATCACATGGGACACCTGGGCCTTTCTTTCTGATAGGTGAACAGGGGGGGCATAGGGGCAGCTGCTGACAGTATGTCCTGAGGCCCTGTAGTGGAAACATAGTCTATCCTAATGGTGTTAGGCAAGGACTTCATCTGAGACCCAGACTGCTCATTAGTATTGACCTTTGGAGTTGTGTACTGTGTACATCTGTGTCCAGTCCATATGGTCATCTCCTTTAGCAGTTGTAGGAGGCTCTCTAGGGGCTGGTGGGGCCCTCTGTGATAGGCCAGGATGTGAAGATGATGCTAAGGCTATATAGCAGGCCTTGTACTAGTCAACTGCTTGCATCTCTTGCCAAAGCTCTCAGACCTATAGTACCTATGCATTATATTCCTTAGGTAGAATTACAAAATAGTAGTATAAGACATCTATGATCTTTAGGGAGATAGAAGTCTTCAGGAGTTTGATTTTTTGGTAGTCAGTGAACTCATTGCAACCTGAGAGGTATAAGAGCTCTTCAAACCACTATAGGTAGGCATCAAATGACTTGTTTCCTTGGTGGAGTTGATATAGAGTATAGTGGGCCTTACCTACTGCCATTAGGTCATAGTACTTAGTATACATCATCTTCAGGAAAGATTCTCCTGAGAGGAGGTGGGCTGTATCCAGGCATTGGACCTATGCTGTGGCATAATATGTAGCAGGTCCTTTGAGTTTGTTGATTACTATAGCAATAAACTCCTTGTCAGTATTTAGGAATTCCTTGTCAACCTCCCACTTCATTCAGAGGCATTGGTAGTACATTAGGAAATCCTTAAGATCTCCCTTGAATGTGGGAGCCTCTATCTTAGGGCAATATGAGGTGCTCCCCATGGTCTTCTGTATAGGCAATCCTAAGAGGTGTTTGAATTGCACAAATGACTGTCCTTTGGCTTCAACCACAGCCTAGAGTTGTGTGATATGGCAGAGGTAGTTTGCATGAGCATTGACTGCTTCATCTACTACTTCTAGAGCAGTGGTGTGGGCTACTGTTGGGGGGTCTGCTTCTATAGGAGAAGCCTGAGGGGTATTCTCTAGCACTTGGGGGTTCATTGTGGTGTGGGTCCTGTGGGTTCTATATCTTCTGTGGGTTCCATGTCTTTCATGGGGTCTGTGGGTTCTGTGGGTTCTATGTCATCTATGGATTCCATATCTTCTGTTTTGTAAGTACATTCCTTGTAGTACTAGTGTCACTCAAACAGCAAGAGGAATGATTGTGATGTAAGGGAGTGAATCAAACAAAAGGATGTATTGGCATAAGAATAGAAACAATCATTGAAGAAGTAAGAACTAACTAATACTATAGATGATGGAGGGTTCTACACTACTTTATACTGAAGAAAGATGGACTGCTTCTTGCTGAAGGTCTAGACCCCCAGGACCATTCTGGGAGAGAGGTCTTAATGAATATGCTGTCTCTGGTGATTGTGTCTGAGACATGTCTGATGAATAGGCTGTTTCCAGTGGTTGTGTCTAAGGCATGCCCCAATGAATAGGCTGTTTCTGGTGACTGCATCTAAAGCAGGCCCTGAATGGATATGCTGTCTCAGGGGGATTGTGACTAAGGGAAAGGCCCTAGGCAAAGCCTCTATGGGTTGCAGACCCTAACATGAGTCCTTAGTCATACAGTTTTGACACTGAGAGTAGGTCATCATTGAGTTCTGGGACATGTAATACATTAGGGACAACTAGTTTCCTGTTAGTACTATCTGCTATATCTACTTCACCCTGGCCTACCTATTCCATTCCTTTAGTTGTGGTTTGAATTGCCCCTCTGCCTGCTTTGTAGGTCTGTTTATGAAAGTGTGTCAGTGATTTGCTCATGTGATAGGTTGCACCACTGTCAACAATCATAGAAGCTTAGGGCAACTCACTCTGCTAGAACTACATGAATTGGGCAAAGAGTGGGCAGTCCACTCATTTATGGCCTGGTTGAAGGCAGATGAAGCAGTTTCCTGTCTTCTTCTTCTTTAGTGCAGCCTGGGATGTGGTCATAGCTGCTCAGTGTGCCTGAGGTAGTGCCTGCACCACCTGATGGTCCATCTCAGCATCAATCATGTCCCCTAGTATCTTGGAGGTGGCATCTCCCCTCAAAAGTCCAAACTCAATGCAGTCTTTGAGGTATCAGGGAAGGGCCTGTGCTATGCATTAGAGCAAGTCCTGGTCTTCAGTGATAGATTGTGCTTCTACCTTCTCAAATTCCAGAAGGAGATCACAATGTCTGCATAGTTGATCCCATAATTCACACACATTGCCATTGTAAGTGGGATTAAGGATGGCCTTGACTGCCTCCTTCTTCTTAGTGCCTAAAAACTGACTCAATTCTTCTCTTAGCATTTCAAATGCTATAGCTGGGTCCTGACACCAATTGGTCTGTTAGGCCTAGGTTCCATTCAGCCCTGTGACCATGATGTAGGCTGTTTTCAACTTCTCATTAGAGGACAGTAGCTCCTCTGCATTCAAGTTTAGGACTATATGAATAAGTCCTTCTATGTTGAGGAGCTTCAGCAGCTCCACCTTCCATTCAAGCCAGTTGGCCCCATTGAGTATAACCCTCATCTGTATGACACCACTCATTGTGACAGTAGCTGTAGTACTAGAGGCATAGTTGGGTAATTGAAAAATAGCAATGTGCACTTGGGTTTAGTGCACTAGGCTCATAACCTGTTGAATAAAGAATCATTGTATTCAGAAAAGTTATTCCCTCTGGCCTTCTCTCAAGTCCTCTGGAATTGAGAGATTCCAGCCCCTTTTTATATTTACACCCCATGGTGGGTGCTTAGACCTAGACCTACATTCACACCACAGTCTCCACTCTTCTGAGACTTACTGGAACTTTCCAGTACTTCCTGGTGAGCTCTACTTTCAACATCTCCAGTAATTATGTCTGAGACATGTCTGATGAATAGACTGTTTCCAGTGGTTGTGTCTAAGGCATGCCCTAATGAATAGGCTATTTCCAGTGACTGCATCTAAAGCAGGCCCTGAATGGATAGGCTGTCTCAGGGGGATTGTGACTAAGTGAAAGGCCCTAGGCAAAGCCTCTATGGGTTGCAGACCCTAACAATACCCTAGTACAACCTAGACACTATAGATTAGGAGTGCACCTGCCAAGTGTCCTCTGACTAGTAGTCAGACTATCCTAAAGTGAAATGGGTTTCTATAGAAGTATGAGAACAATAGAAGTAGGACAGGAAGTGCCTCTACTATAGTTTATCTAAACACTTTGTCTATCAGTGCCCTTATAGAGTTGGCCTGAAGCCCTAGGAGCTAAGCACCTATAAAACAGTAGTAGCCCTACCTTTTGATAATAATATAGTTCTAGAGGATGATGATAATCTATTAGAAAACTAGCCCCCTCTAGTTATAGTTATAACTAGAGGAAGTTAGTAGTAAGGAATGTATTCTCTTCTTCTCCCTCTTCTCTTCCCTCTCTAACTCCTCTACTCATTAAAGGAGCCCTTAATATAGATATAGTAATAAATAATAACTATCCTATAGTTATACTAGTGGATATAGGTAATATAGTATCTATAATTATATCTGAGAAACTTATGAAGAAATGTAAACTCCCCTGCTTAGTACTCACCTCCCCCCTATCCCTAAAACCTTTCAATAACTAACCTACCTCTATTACTATATAAGCTACTAAACTAGAAGTAGATCTAGGTAGAATCAGAGAAGAAGTGTTTATACTAGTAGTACTAGACATCTATAAAGAAGAAATAATAATAGGATACCTATGGTTATACTACTATAAAGCAAGTATAGATTATATAAACTACTATCTTATCTTTTAGAATTTTTCAATACTACAGTCAATAACCTCCTTAGAATATAGTAACCTAACTAAACTAAAAGTAGCCTATATATGTAAAGTTTAGAACTATAACCTCAAAGTCTTTATAGTAAGTCTATAAGACATCAATTACACTCTAGAAAAGCTAGCTAAAGAAGAGGAGCCCTACTTAGATGAATAGAAAGCCAAAGTCCTAGGCTAGATCACTATAGAAAACATTATTATATTTAACCTAGAAGCCCTTTACTTATACTACCTCCCTCCCCTCTGACCTAGGATAAACTATAAGATCAACCTCATAGTCCTAGACTCTGAAGTACCCTAGGGTCTATTATATAGTCTCTCCTATAATAAACTGATTATCCTCTAGAAAACACTACTTAACCTACTCAATAAAAAGTTCATCTAGATAAGCAGCTCAATAGTAGTAGCCCTAATATTATTTATCAAAAAGCTAGATAGTAGGCTGAGGTTCTATATTAACTATAGGTTACTTAATAAAATAATGAAAAAGGACTACTATCCCCTACTAAACTTCAGAGAAACCCTCTGATAAGTCAGCTAAGTAAAATAGTTTATAAAGCTTAGTATAGTAGCTATTGTAATGATCTATGGATCATGTATGGTTCAGGCCCTGCCCTCACCCAGGAAACTATACAATACACCAGAAGCCCCTTTTGCTCCTTAGCCCCTTCTCCTAGTGTCTTCCTAGTGTCCTCCTAGTGTCTTCCTAGTGTCCTCCCCTAGCCCCTCTACCAAAGTACATGTCTCCTAATACACATATAAACCACTTGACCACTATCATTAGTATAGCTCACCTTAGTTTCTTTTAGAACTTATTAAGTTCTTCTTTAATATAGAGCTGTTATGCAATTGAATCTTCTTGTATCTCATGAAGCCTTACATTAGAACTCAATCAGTCCTTTTCTTTTTTTTCTATGGATTTGATAATTTCCCCCTTCAGTACCTTTGTTGTCCTCTGTCCTCTGTCCTCTGTCCTCTGTCCTCTATCCTCTGTCCTCTGTCCCCTGTCCTCTGTCCTCTGTCCTCTGTCCTCTGTCCTCTGTCCTCTATCCTCTGTCCTCTGTCCTCTGTCCCCTATCCTCTGTCCTCTATCCTCTGTCCTCTGTCTTCTGTCCCTATTCCAAACTCCACTACTATAGACCCCTCAAACCTAGCCTAACCCATGCATGCTCCTGAGCCTGCTGTGCTTCTAACACCTGTAGAAATGAAAGAGGCACTGTTCAAGTTGTACTATGAGCTGAAGCAGTCCTAAAACTCCTAGGAACAAATGCACTAGAAACTCAAGCAATCAGAGCACACTCAGTAGTACATGTTCCAGCAGTTCTAGGAGGAAATCAAAACCCTCTAGCAATAAATGACAGCTAGCCTACTGTAGATCACCTAAGCCTTCACTACTCCAACACCTCCAGCCCCCTCAGTGGCACCTAGTGCCCCAGCCACCCCCTTAGCCTCTACAAGCCTTCCAGCTCCCTTGGCCCCTACAAGCTTCTCAGCCCCCCTAGCCCCTATAGGCCTTTTAGCCCTGGTAATCCCAGAGGCATAACCTACTAGACACCCTAAGCCCTACCTCCTAGACATCTACCTCTTCTCAGGAAAAGGGTTAGAATACCAGGTATAGTCTTAGACAGCAGAGGCTAAGCTAGAATAAGATAGTGATGCCATTAGGAATGATAGCAACTAGTTCACCTACCTATAGATGTAGATGTCTACTGTAGTGTAAACTAAGGTGTTACTACTATATAGATAAGCAAAGTTGAAGAACTACACTATAGCCTAATTTCTCAAAGCACTAGATACTATATTTCTGGATCCCTATATAGAGGAATATACTAAGGCTGAACTATACTACCTGAGTTAGGGAAATAACAAACTATTTTCAGTGTTCATGCCAAAGTTTGAGAACCTACTCCTTGAGGCTAGGATTATTAGTGACTACACTTGTATCTCAAGCCTCAAACAATGCCTTAACAATGAGCTTGTTAGGGCTATCTATACAGGTGTTAAAGCTAAAACCTACTCTACCTTTATCTCTGAGGTCTTTAGCCTGGCCTCTAACCTGGAAGCACTGAGAGGGCACTAGACCTAGGTGAACACACTCCCTAGATTTGGCCACTAGACACCTGCTCCAGTACCCCTGACCCAGGCCACTCCCCCACTAGAAAAAATGGATTAGCAACTATCTAATATCCCCCTCAAGCCTATAACCCCAGGAGAGAGGGAGAACCTAAAGTAGACAAACTTGTATTTCCACTGCTGTAAACCAGGGCACCTACAGTAGAACTGCCCCCTTAACCAGGGGCAGCTAGTAGTGACCCAGGCTATAGAAGCCTAGCAACCTGACAATGTCCTAGTCCCTACTAAACACCTGGAAAACTGCTAGGCCTGGATGACTATCACTATCCAGCACCTGAAGGGGAGATAATTGCTAAGAAAGAAATAGGAGCAACAGGTACTTACATAGATGTAACTCTAAATAAATATATCCTTACTACTGCTTTCATTAACAATAGATACCTCTGTCTTACTACTATCTCCCTATACACTGCTCTTAGGTGTAAAGCCATAACCTTACCTATTATACCCTATCTAGTTGAATAAGTCATTAGTGACCTAAACCCCCTAATAATAACCTAGATCACTATGATTAACTTAGGCCTTAGGGGTTATAATGAAAAACTATATATATACATTATCCCTGACTAGATAGAAGACCTAATACTAGGCTAATGTTAGCTAATAGACCACAATACCTCTATACACCTAGCCTAGAATGAAGTCCTCTTATGATAACCCTTTAGACTCCACCTTATAACTACTCCCCTTGACCTAGATACTATAGCTATTTCCTAGTATATGATATAGGCACTCTAGGCCTAAGTTACTAAGACTAAAGGTATCTATGTCTTTTCAGCCTCCCTCTACAACATTGAGAAAGCCTTACAAACCAAGATCTACACTAACCCCTGAATGTCTTGCCCTAGCTGGCTACTCCTAGTCATCAGTGCTTTTGATAGAAAGAAGGCTACTACTCTGCCACTGTCACAACCAGGCCTGGACACTGAGATCTGACTAAAGCCAGATGAATTGACCCCTGTGTGTCCCTTGTATTCCATGAGCAGAGAGGAGCTGCTAGTCCTATAGAAAACCCTGTATGAGCTCCTTGACTCTGGCTTCATTCAGGCTAGCAGTACTGAAGGAGGAGCCCTAGTGATCTTTGTCAAGAAACCTAGTAGAGGCATTCACTTCTACATTGACTACTACACTCTGAACAATACTACAGAGAAGGATAGATACCCACTGCCACTCATCTATAACACCCTCTATGACATTATATTAGCTAAATATGTCTCTAAAGTCAATGTTATTGTCACAGTATACTAGCATCTTCTGCATAACCATTACTATACACTAGTGTTCCTGCATAATGTAACAGCATGCTAGTGTCCTCTGTATAACCACCATCTGTCATGGTATGATACTGTCTTCTGCATGACTACTGTTTCTGTATGACCACTATTTCCATACTACTTTAGTATTCCCTGCATGACTGCTGTCCTGCTCAAGGCTAGAGCCTTGCTCACTACTACCAACCTCACACCTCACTGTAGATCTTATTGACTATAACTCATGTAGATAATATAGACTAGATAGAACCTCCCTCTATTACCTGAATATTGCTCCCTAAGCAATGTCCTTGTCTCCTTCCCTGAATATACTGAACTTCCTATCCCTGTCTTCTATCCTAGTATCTATTACTATCCTAAACATCCTGTCCTACCTGTCCTTGTCCCTATCTACCTGTCCTACCTGTCCTATCTTTGAGCTATTAGGTTAGTCTCATAGAACCTTCCTGCCTATCTATGACATTATATTGCTTCTACCCTTAGACACTAATAAGATGACTACCTGCCTAGACCCTCCAACTATGTCTAATAGCTTTGAGAGCTTTAGTGAGGGGGTTACCAACTATACTAGTGCTTGGTTTGAATATATCTGCACCCTATTTTCATATACTGATGAAAAAGAATCTGAAATTACCACCCTGAACTATATAGTGACTACTAAGTCTACTAACTATACTACTATATGAGATAGCCTCACTGCTAATCTTCAAGTAACTCAGGGCTAGCTCAAGTATGTACAAAACAAGTTGAAAGAGGCCTGGAGTGAGCTTTACTAGGCTTACCTCAATGAGCAAAGGGCTCTTGACAAACTCTAGTCAGCCATACCACCCCCTACTGCACCTGCCACTCCTACTACCCTCACTGTCAAGGGAGGAGAAGCCTCTATCTCTATTCCTGCTTCTGCCTCTACTATTTTCCCTGCCCCTGCTCCTACTCCTGTCCCTACATCTGCTCCTGCTCCTGCCCTAGCCCTTTCTATAGCTGAACTATTCATAATGACTCATACTGCTAAGCCCTCTAAATGACTACCTGACCCTGACAAGTTTAAAGGTGACTAGTCAGACCTTTATCACTTTAATACCTAGATCTACTAGAAGATATAAAGAAACTATGACTATTTCCTAGATGCCTAAGACTATATAGCCTATATCAATAACTACTTGAAAGGACTGGCATATGCCCTCATTCTACTATACATCAAGGATAGGGAATGCCTGCTTTTAGACTATGACACTGTCCTGAAAGTCCTTGACTATATATATAGGGACCCTGATAAGGTCAACTATGCCTGTAGTGAATTGTTCTACCTCTGATAAAGCAATAAGGATTTTACTACCTTCTTCTCCTAGTTCTAGTACCTGGCTCTTGAGGGAGAAGTAAGTGAATTGACTCTACTAACCCTTCTTGAGCAAAACATCTCAAAGGAACTCTATACAATGCTACTGCATCATGACCCCCTAAGTTACAAATACTATGAATTCACAAACTTCCTCCAAAACCTTGAGAACTATATGACCTGCTTTGGCTCTGTAATGTTGCCTACTACCTAGACTTGTACTCCCCCTGCCTAGAACTATGCTCCCCCTGCCTAGAACTATACTACTACCTCTGAATCCTATGCCCCTGTCCCCCAGGCCCTAGTGCTAGGGAACATAGACCTAAAAAGAATAACTGCCCCTCTACTAGACCTAGATGCTATAGACCTGTCCTATCAATGCTATACCTCCTACTGAGAAAAGGGTGAATACTACTATTATAGAATAAAGGGCCACCTAGTAGGCTAGTGCCTATAACCTAATAACTGATAGCTCTACTCAGCTGTACTATCCCCTTCCTCTACTGCTATAATACCCTAGGTCTCCTGCTCCCACTACTACTATGACTCCTTCTCATCCTTCCACTTAGACTACTCCAGTGATAGACTAAAAAAAGGAGCTTGCCTAGAATAAGCTGCCCCTAGGTAGAACCTCCTAGTGCAACCCTGAACCAGATCATTTATATCTTAGCTACTACTATATATAGTCTTCTAATTGAGGAAGAATACAATCAGTAGTCAGATCTTATGATCCTCCCTATAGAACTATCTCTTTAAGACTATTCCTTCCTGACATATGCCCTGACTGACTGTGGTGTAGAAGGAAAAGCCTTCATTGATGCTACCTGGGTATCTCTGTACTGAATTCTAACCTACCCCCTCCACTCTCCATTTAGAATCAAAGTATTCAATAGAAGAGAAACCAAAGCTAGGAAATGTACTCATTATGTCTATGCCTACCTCTATATAAATGATCACTGTCAGAAGAATGTTTTGTTCTTTATTACATAGCTCACTCATTACCCTATTATCTTAGGTATGCCTTAGCTAAAGTAATATGACCTAACTGTCCACTTCACTAATCACTCAATCACTTTTGATAGTGAATACTGCTGAAACCACTGTAATATTCCTAGTAAGCCTAAGAAGCTTTAAGCCTTATATAACATCCCCTATAAAGATCAACCTAGTAACTTGCCCCTATGACCCCTAGCCCTTCATAGCCTGAACATTATCCTGATCTCAAAGGAAGGTGCTATTGCCTACTCCTACTGGTCTGCCTATTGACTATTCATAATGACACTGGAAGAAATCAATTGAATCCTGAACTGCCCTGACTCCCTGGACTCTATAAGTCCCTGGAAACCTAAACCCTTTTCCCTACCTACTGAATTATCAGACTTCACTGATGTTTTCTCCCCTTGTGAGGTGGAAAAACTACTACTACACTGACCTATAGATCACTATATCCCCCTAGTGGAAGGTGTGAAACTGCCTTTCAGGCCCCTGTACTCCATGTCCTAAGACAAACTGAAAGCCCTCTAAGAATGGCTTGATGAAAATCTCTAGAAAGGTTTTATCTATCCCAGCTCCTCACATGTTACCTCTCCTATTCTATTTGTGAAGAAGGCTGATAGAGGACTGTGTTTTTATATTGATTATCACACCTTGAATACTATGACTATCAAAGACTAATACCCACTGCCCCTAGTCAAGGAAACTCTGAACAATCTGTATGGAATGCACTACTTTTCTAAGATTGATATCATCTCTACTTTCAATAACCTCTATATGACTACAGGAGAAGAATACCTGACTGCCTTCTGCATATGCTTTGGCCTCTTTGAGAGCCTGGTCATGCCATTTGGACTGATAAGAGCCCTATCCTCCTTCTAATGATATATCAACTCTTCCCTGAGAGAATATCTCAACCTATTCTATATAGTGTATTTAGACAATATCTTGATTTACAGTTGTACCTGTGAAGAATACACTGAACACATCTAAGTAGTCCTCAAATGCCTCTATACTACTGGATTATACACCTAGGCTCCTAAGTGTGAGTTCTACTACACTGTAACCAAGTTCCTAGGCTTGATTGTCAGCTATAATGGCATTTATATAGACCTAGCTAAGGTTATAACAGTATGTAATTAGCCTACCCTGAGATCCCTGACAGATACCTAAGCCTTCCTTAGCTTTAGTAACTTTTACTACTGCTTCATTCATGACTTCTCTAGCTTAGTTGCCCTATTGACACACTTGATGAAGAAAGATATCCCTTTTGTATAGGATTCTACCTATGAATCAGCATTCTAAACCCTGAAAGACCACTTCTCCTCTACCCCTATCCTAGCCTATTTCAATTGGGATAAGGATATTATCCTCAAGACCAATATGTCTGATTATGTGTCAGCTGGTGTTATATCCTAATATGATGACAATAGTACCCTCTGCCCTATTGCTTTCTTCTCCAAGAAGCATTCAGTAGCTGAGTGTAACTATGAAATCTATAATAAAGAACTCCTAGCTATCATCTACTGTTTCAAGGAATAGCATCCTGAACTGGAAGGTACCCCTTCACCTGTGAAGGTTATCACTGACCACTAAAATCTAGAGTACTTCATATCTATAAAGCAACTCAACCACTGTTAGGCCTATTGGTCTGAATTCCTATCCTGATTCAACTTCTATATTGTTTACTACCTAGGTAAGCTAGGTATAAAGCCTAATTCACTTATACACTAGTTAGAAGACTTACCTAAGGAGGGTGATGACTATCTTCTACACTAGAGCTAAACTATCCTGAAGAATCATAACCTACCACCTGATGCTAGCCACTAGACTCACCTGAATCAGATCATCCTACTAATGAATCTATAAGAACTCTTCTACACTATATATGATTCTGACCCTATACCCTATACTGCCTTAGCTGTAATCCTGAACCCTGAAACAAGCCACCTGCTAACACTCACTCTAGCTAAGTGTTTGGAGTGTGAAGGCTACCTATATGTATGAGACCACTTATATATTCCTGAAAGCAATGCCCTGAAAGTAGAGCTCCTCTATCTATACTATGACTCTCCTGTCTCAGGACATCTAGGTCATTCTAAAACCTATAACCTCCTGTCCTAGGAATACTACTAGCCTAGTATAGCAAGGTATATCACCCACTAGGTTCACTAGTGCTATACCTACTGCTATACAACACCCTTCTGTAATAGCTAGAAAGGCCTGCTTTGCCTACTACTAATTCCTGAGAGAGTATAGTGTGATATATCTATTGATTTTATCACCTACCTACCCAAGAGTAATAGCTATAATACTATCCTTGTGATTATAGACTGCCTGACTAAGATATATCATCTAATTCCCTGTCATAGTAACTATAACACTAAAGACACTGCCTATCTATACCTAAAGAATATCTAGAAGTTGTATAGCCTTCTATTGACTATTGTCTTAGACTAAGGACCTCAATTCATCACTGAATTTTGGAGGTGCCTGTCTCAGTCCTTGAAAATTGAACTAACCCTATCCTCTGCCCACCACCCTAAAACTAATGGTTAAACTGAGAGAATGAATTCAGTCTTAGAATAATATCTATATATATACATAGTATATCTATAAGATGATTAGGAAGATTAGTTACCACTAGCTGAGTTCTCTAGCAATACACATTACTCTAAAACCACTAATATTTCCCCTTTCTTCATGAACTATAGATTCTAACCCTAGATAGGATTCAAGCTAATCTCTGACCTACCCAATTCTGCCTAGTCCTGTTGCAGGCTGTGCGCCTACATTCAACAAGGATCACAGGACAAGGAGCGCATGGACAACTAGCGCCCATGGATGATAAATGGCTCAGAGAAAACTCTGT
The DNA here is from genome assembly GCA_026419805.1 of Ceratocystis colombiana. Lineage (NCBI taxonomy): Eukaryota > Fungi > Ascomycota > Sordariomycetes > Microascales > Ceratocystidaceae > Ceratocystis > Ceratocystis colombiana. Next base: position 113,860 of record JAOSLS010000013.1, read on the forward strand.
TAGATGGAAGCAAGAAATACAAATAGGACAAAAGGCACTTAGTTTTAGTTTTCTTCTTTCTTCTTTCTTTCGCTAGATTTTTCTAAATAAAACGCTTTACGGTATTTTCATTGAGCGATCGATGTCAAGCACCGGCAACAAGTCCTAAGACACTACTGCCTTTACTACCTGAATAGAAGAGATAATAGAACTGACCTATTCTGAAATGGCAATGGCCTAAAACTTCTATGAAGAGCAGGCAAATCAGTACTGCTAACCACCCTACTAGTTCTAAGTTAATGATAAAGTCTAGCTTGACACCTAGACAATTCAAACTGCCTAGCCTTAGAAGAAGCTAGACTAGAAGAACTTAGGACTATTCTACATCTATAAGATTATAAGCCTATACACTTATAAACTTGAGTTACCAACCTCTATGAGGATATATCCTGTTTTCTATATGTCTAAGCTCTAATATACTAATACCTCTGACCTGATCCCTAGATAAGTCTATCTACCTCTACCTCATATTAAAGTAGCTAGACAAACTGAATATGAAGTTGAAGAAGTCTTGGACTCCTTCTAGGAATACTATAGCTATAGACACTACCCCTACCTGAAATATGTTATTCATTGGACTGGCTATGATGACCTAATAACTGAGCCCACTGAATACCTGGAAAATGTGAAATAGCTAGTGGAGAACTACCACTGCTATTACCCTGACAAGCCTGGCCCCTAGGTGAACCCTCCTGGTTACCCTCTTGGCATCAATAGAGCTCTGCTATAGAGAGGGGGGTACTGTCATAGTACACTAGTGTCTTCTATATAACTATTACTATACACTAGCATTCCTACATAATGTAATAGTACACTAGTGTCCTCTGCATAACCACTATCTATCATGGCATAATACTGTCTTCTACATGACTACTGTTTCTATATAACCACTGTTTCCACACTACTTTAGTGTTCCCTGCATAACTGCTGTCCTGCTTGAGGCTGGAGCCTTACTCACTACTACTAACCTCACACCTCACTGTAGATCTTGTTGACTATAACTCATATAGATATATGGACTAGATAGAACCTCCCTCTGTTACCTGAATGTTACTCCCTAAGCAATGTCCTCATCTCCTTCCCTGAATATACTGAACTTCCTGTCCCTGTCTTCTGTCCTGGTATCTGTTACTATCCTGAACATCCTGTCCTGCCTGTCCTTGTCCCTGTCTACCTGTCCTGCCTGTCCTGTCCTTGAGCTATTGGGTTAGTCTCATAGAACCTTCCTGCCTATCCATGACAGTTATCTCTGCTTTCCACTATCTTCAAGTCAAAGAAGGCTACAAACCACAGACTGTTTTCCATACCCACCTCAGCTCCTTTGAATGGCTAGTAACTCCATTCAGCTTAAGTGGAGCACTGGCTTCCTTCCAGTGGTTTATTAACCATGTCCTTTCCCAGTGGCTAGGCATTACCTGCTCAGCCTACCTAGATAATGTGGTGATCTATACTTTAGGTTCTAGAGAAGACTACTATAAGCTTATCTATTAGATCATCAAGGCCCTAGATGATGCAGGCCTCTAACTAGATTAGGATAAGAGTGATTTTAAATCCTCTTCAATCAAGTATCTAGGCTTCATTGTAGAGCCTGGTATTGGAATCTATACTAACCCTGAAAAGACCTATGCAATTCAAGAATAGGAAGCCCTAACCTCTATACATAGCCTCTATAGCTTCTTAGGCTTTGTAAACTTCTACTACTATTTCATTAAGAACTACTTGACTCTAGTGATACCACTAACTACACTGACTAAGAAAGACTAACCATTTGTTTAGGGCCTAGACCAGTAAGAAGCTTTTGATAAGCTCCACCAGGCCCTCATCTCTATACCTATCCTAGCTACCTATGATCCTAATTGCCCTACTATCATTGAAGTAGATTCCTCTGGATAGGTAATAGGAGCCTCATTGAGACAACAGGGCCTGGATTCCCTTTAGTAGCCTATTATATACTTCTCATAGAAACTCACCCCAGCTGAGGTCAACTATCCTATCTACAACAAGGAAATATTGGCAATCTTCTCCTACTTGAAACATTAGCACCCTTTCTTAGCTGGCATTACATTCTAAGTACACACTAACCACTACAACCTCATCTACTTCCAAACCTACCAGACCTTCTCAGAATATCAACACCACTAGTCTCATGAATTATCTGAATTTGACTTTACACTAATACATAGACCTGGAATGACACAAGTCACCTCTGATGCCCTATCCTAATATAACCAAGACCTCCTACATGACCTGTCTAATAACAGACTATAATCCAGAGTTCACTAGATGCTATGCCTCTGTAGTAAGAACTTTATTATCACTATAGCAATATAGGCTAAAAACCCTGACAAAGATCTAGAAGGCTTAGAAGTCACTCCCTACCCAGGTCTTCTATCCCTATTCACTGACCTAGAACTCTATAACCTGTAGGATACTACACTGAGATACAATGAGAGATACTAGCAAGCCTACTCAGTAGTATAAGAAAAAGCACATACATTCCCTAATGACTAGGGCCTGTCTTAGCAAATCAGTGAATACTCCCTTGACTCAGAAACACACCTCTTATAGTGGGAGCACCTGTGGATCCCAGCCTATGAGCCACTTCATACAGTGATAATTCAAGCTACCTATGATTCAAGTCTGACAGGCCACCCTAGCACCACCATCACATAAGACCTCATAAGCCACTCCTACACCTGGCCTAGGTTGACAGAAGATATGTAGTGCTTTATGAGAAACTATGACACTTGTAGACAGAGCAAAATATAGTAGGAACAGAAGTATAGCCTCTTAAAACCCCTCCTAATCCCAGAATAGACTTGGCAAGAAATTACAGTTGATTTCATTATTGACCTTCCACCCTCTAATAGGTACACTATCATTATAGGTGTCACTGACTAGCTATCAAAGTCTAAAGTCCTCATACCCCTGAAGTCTTCCACTGCTTATAATATAGCTAAAGCTTTCTTAGTCCATATATTCACTCACTATAGAACCCTATACATAATCACCTCTGACAAAGGTCTGTAATTCATCAGCCTTTTCTAGGCTGAAGTATACCACTAACTTGGAATCACTCATTATTTGTCTATAGCCTTCCACCTAGAGACTAATAGAGCATAGGAACACTTGAACTAGGAAATAGAGACATACCTCCAGACATTCATAGCCTACCTATAAGATGACTAGGCTTCCCTACTGCCCTAAGCACAGATCACCTTGAATAACTAGGTTTCAGTATCTACAGGCATTAGCCTATTTTTCTTCTGCTATAGCTACTACATAGACCCTATTGAAACTTTTGCCCCACAACCCACAGGCTCAAGTATTTCCCTAGCCACAGCAGGACACAACTGGCTAGCAAAGCACTGTGAAGCCACTGCATTCTCCCAGGCATCTATAGCCCTAGCCCAAGAAGTACAGGAACAACACACTAATAAAGGCCAATAAGTTATAGAATCATTCCAAGTTAGTAATAGAGTCTACCTGAGACTTAAGAATATCTATACCCTATACCCCTTAAAGAAACTCAACTAGTTAGCACTACTATATAAAGTCATTAGCCTTGTTAGATCCTATGCTATCAAACTCAACACCCCCTCTGGCATCTACCTAGTATTCCATGTCAACCTAGTCCACTAGTATAGAGAAGACCTATTGCTATCCCAAGTGTCCTCCAATCCTAAGCCACCCCTAATATCATAGGAGGAAGCTATAGACAATGTAGTTATAGGGGAATACCAAGTAGACAAGATCCTCTAACACTAGAAATACAGGAAACAATACTAAGTGCTAGTAAAATAGACAGGTTATGTAGAACTAACCTGGGAACCATTAGTGTACCTTGAAGACACAGCTGCCCTAGAAGAATACAAGTAAACCACTGACTATCCATAGGTGACCTGAAAGGAGGGGAAGGGATCAATTATAATGATCTATGGATCATATATAGTTCAGGCCCTGCCCTCACCTAGGAAACTATACAATATACCAGAAGCCCCTTTTGCTCCTTAGCCCCTTCTCCTAGTGTCTTCCTAGTGTCCTCCTAGTGTCTTCCTAGTGTCCTCCCCTAGCCCCTCTACCAAAGTGCATGTCTCCCAACACACATATAAACCACTTGACCACTATCATTAGCATAGCTCACCTTAGTTTCTTTTAGAACTTATTGAGTTCTTCTTTAATACAGAGCTGTTATGCAATTGAATCTTCTTGTATCTCATGAAGCCTTACAGCTATATTCTACAATATCTAAATTGAACTAGGATATAAATAGAAAACAGCTTTTCACATCTACTTAGGTTCCTTTGAGTAGAACATCATGCTATTTAGTCTATCTAATACTCCTACCTAGTTCTAGCATTTCCTAAACACAGTGCTATAAGAGTACCTAGATGTATTCTATTCTACCTATATTGATGATATTTTAGTCTTTATAGATAGTACTCTTAAAGAATATTATAAATAAGTGAATAAAGTCCTAACTAAGCTAGTTAGAGTAGGACTAACTATAGATATAGATAAGTGTGAATTTACAACTAAAGAAGTCAAGTACTTAGGATATACTATCTAACTAGGAAAGATAACTATAAACCTAGTAAAAGTCTAAGTAGTTAAAGAATAGCCTACTCCTAAGAATAAGAAAGATATTAGAGGATTTCTAGGTTTTATAAACTTTTACTACCTATTTATTAAAGACTTTACTACTATTACAGGACCCCTCAATGTATTGATAGGGAAGTATTCCCCTTTTCTATAGTCTAATAACTGTGAATATACCTTTACCTAACTGAAAGATTCTTTCTACTCTACCCCTATACTACACTTATTCAATTACATTCTTCCTACTACTATTAAAGTAGATATATTAGGTTATAGTACTAGGGCTATCCTTCTCTAGGAATACCTAGATAGGATATACCTAATAGTATATATTAGCTAAAAAATGTCACCCTTAGAAGTAAACTATGAAATCTATAATAAAGAAATACTTATAATCATATAAGCCCTTAAGGAATAGTGAGGAGAACTCTAGGGAACCTAAGGCCCTATCAAGGTCCTGATAGACTACTAAAACCTACTCTATTTTACAACTATATAATAACTATTAGAATAACAAGCTAGATAGGTAACCTTACTTTCAGAGTTTAACCTAGCTTTAGAGCACTACCTAGGAAAACTATCCCTACTCCTAGATACACTATCCTAACTATATATACCTCAGGACATAGAAGACCCTTGACTGAAAGTACACTACTAGTAGCTACTGACCTAAGGTAAAGATAGCTTACTATATATCTGACCTGTCTATATACCCTCTCTATTAATACTATCCCTATTCTAATAAGAAAACCTATCTATACTCTAGAACTAAGCACTGTCTAAAGACATAGACTACTCACTTGCCTATACTATTATTACCTCAGGATCCCTAATATAGCCTGAGAACCTAAAGAACTACTAGAGAGTATCACTATTAGAATACTCTCTAGACTTATAAGGTCACCTCTACTTCAGATCTCAACTTTAGCTACTAAATTAGGAACTACTATAAACTAATGTACTATAGGAAATACATGACTTAGTAATACTCATCCACCCTAGATAGAGAGTCATATGTTAAGAGGTCTTAAAAACCTATTTCTAACTACACTATACCTTAGATGTCAAATACTTCTACTAAAACTATGAAATATATAGTAGTACTAATATCATATGTTAAATGAAATAAGGACTACTAAAACCTCTTCCTATCCCCGACTATATATAGTAAGACATTAGTCTAGACCTGATAGGACCTCTCCCTACTTATAAAAGAGAAGGAAAATCATATAAGTATATCATGATAATTGTAGATCATCTCTTAAAGGGAATAATACTAATACTATACTATAGCCTAGATATCAAATACCTGTCAATACATTTCCTTGAGTACTACTACCTAAGACATAGCCTACCCTAGAGTATTATATCAGATAGGCAATTCACTAATATGTTTTAGAAGCACCTAATGTAAGGGAGTGAATCAAACAAAAGGATGTATTGGCATAAGAACAGAAACAATCATTGAAGAAGCAAGAACTAACTAATACTACAGATGATGGAGGGTTCTACACTACTTTATACTGAAGAAAGATGGACTACTTCTTGTTGAAGGTCTAGACCCCTGGGACCATTCTGGGAGAGAGGTCTTAATGGATATACTGTCTCCAGTGATTATGTCTGAGACATGTCTAATGAATAGGCTGTTTCCAGTGGTTGTGTCTAAGGTATGCCCTAATGAATAGGCTGTTTCTAGTGACTGCATCTAAAGCAGGCCCTGAATAGATAGGCTGTCTCAGGGGGATTATGACTAAGGGAAAGGCCCTAGGCAAAGCCTCTATAGGTTATAGACCCTAATATCAGCCCCTCCTCCTTTTCTTTTTCCTCTAATAGGTAGGAGAGGAAGGGTGGTGAACTTCTTATCAAACAGATACTCAGATCCTTCCTTCTTTGTGTAAATAAACTTCTAATGCTTCTATATCCTCTAGTGTAGATACTGGCTCCCAAGTTGCTTTCTAGTAGCCTCACTACTTGATGTAGTAGCTTTCCTCTTGAGTATAGCTGGCAGGGCAGTGCCCCAAGATCTTCTCTACTTCCTATTCTAGTATACCATCCACTATCACTAGATCTAGTTCAACTAGATGTATATCTTATAATAGGAATAGGTCTGAACTAATGTAATGTAGTCAATTAGTATAGAATACATTATAGCCTTAGGCCCCTTATATATTGAGCTAGTAGGTATATATTCCTACTAGTTCCTTGACCTAGGCCTTAGTGTATTAAGGCTATAGTTTATACCCTAGTCCTTCTTATTATTATGTATATGAACTCTTTGAGACCTAAACCTAATCACCTGCCTTGAAGTGTTAGTATAGGAGACACTTCTAGTTGCTCTATTCCTCTATAGTGACTCAGGCATTAGATAGTGTAGCTCAGGCCTATATTACTGTGTCTCAGAGGCTCTAGAGCACCTATATAGCCTATGCTATAGGGCTATTATTCTTCAGGTCTAGGGATTCAAGGGAGTTCAGTGTAGATAGGTCAAGTTCCACTAGGTCTAGATCATAACTATGACATATAGTAAATGTAGAGGTGTTTGTTATAGAGCTAGTGGCTGTGTTAAGGGTGAATTCCACTAATAGCAGGTAGCTTAACTAATCCTCATATTTATAGAGGAGCTTAGTTAGTTTCATCTTGATCTCACTATTGACTCTTTCTATAGCTCTATTTATCTATAGGTGATAAGCTATAGAGAGGTGGCATTCTACTTATAGCATAGTATAGAGATACCTCTAGAATACACCTGTGAACTATCTATCTAATGTAATTGTTATAGGGAGACTATAGTAGGGGTAGTAGTGCTCTAAGAACTATCCTACTAGGTATAGGATATCTATAGAGTGGTATAGGATTAGGATTACTCCCTTGGAGAGGTGGTTGATGAGTGTCATGATATACTGGTAAGAGTGCCTATCCCACTCTACTACAGCTAATAGGCCTACTATGTCAAGCCTAATATCCTACTATATCTGATCTAGTATAGGCAGTCCCTTCAGTAGCCCTTGCTTCATCTGCCACTATATATTTATACTTCTACACAACTCATAGTTATAGTAGAAGTGTATAGTATCTTCTGTATAATGTAGCTAGAAGTACTGTTTAGCTAACTCAGAGACTATTATCCTTTTTCCTAGGTGAATTAACACTATAGAGTCATGGATTGCCTGTAGTAGTCCTATGTAGAGGGGCTCTAACACTAGTATCTAAATTCAGTTACACTAGTAGAGGTATTCTGCTGTGTCAAGGGTATATTCTAATATAGAGACTTTCCATATACCTTTAAGGGCCTCTGGCTAGTATAGTGCTCCTATAGCTACTATACTTCATATAAGGGAGTATATATCATTAGATTTGATAGCTTCTTCCTATAGCTTATATAGGGGGGCACTATGGAAGAGGGAGGTAGGTAACTCATCAGACACTTTGACTCACTATACTTTCATTAACCCATTTCTATCTAGCTAGAGCAGTTAGTGCTTCTATATAGTAATACAGGGGTCATTGGTATCTTTAGGTGTATTCAAGTAGGATAGTGTGTTAGGGAGGGGGGATAGCTTCCTAGGGTAGTGTTTAAGCTTGAGGTTATATTCTAATAGAAGTAGGGCCTATTGAGCTTGCTATTCTATAAGCTAGCAGGTCTCTGTAAAGTGTATAAGGTTTCAGTAGTTTGTTAGTATATGTATAGGGTATTGGGCCCCTTTCAGTTCTCCCCTCTATTCCTTGAGAGCCCTTATGATTACTAGTAACTCTTTGTCATAGATCTTATAGTTGGCTTCTACTAGTGATAACTTCTTACTGAGGTATGTATATAGGAATAGCTATTTACTATATTATTAAAGGAGGATAGCACCTATGCTATAACCTAATGAATCTACTTCTAGTGTCATTAGTAGGTCATAGTCAAAGGTTTTTAGGATAGGGGTAGAGTAAAATATGTCTTTGAGATTTTAGAAGGCTTTCTCAGCTTCTAGGGACTATATAAATAGGTTCTTTACAGCTATTAGCTCTACTAATAGATAGGCTAGTGCTGAAAAGTCTTTGATAAAGATCTAGTAGAAATTCATAAAACCTATGAAGGACTATACTTCCTTACATGTGGTAGGGACTTCCTATTCTTTCATAGCTATGACTTTCACATAGTCTATCTTAGCTCTCCCTAGTGTGAGAATATAGCCTAGATACTTGACTTCTTGAATAGTGAATACATACTTATTGATATCAACTGTGAGGCTAGTGTAAACTAGTTTCTCAAGGACCTAGTTAGCCTTCCTATAGTGATCCTCTAGTGAACCTTCTGAGAAGACTAGTATATCATCTATATATACTGAGCAAAAGTCATCTAGGTACTCCTGTAATACTGAGTTTAGGAAGCACTAGAACTATACTAGGGCATTAGCCAACCTGAATAGCATTATATTCCACTTAAAACTCCTTAGCCTAGTGTGGAATACAGTCTTCCACTTGTCTCCTGGCTTAATATAGATGTTGTGGAATACTGAGACCACATTGAACTTAGTGAACTATTGCACTTTATAGATTCTATATATGTTAGGGTCTACAACCTATAGAGGCTTTGCCTAGGGCCTTTCCCTTAGTCACAATCCCCCTGAGACAGCCTATCTGTTCAGGGCCTGCTTTAGATGCAGTCACTGGAAATAGCCTATTCATTGGGGCATACCTTAGACATAACCACCAGAAACAGCCTATTCATTGGACATGTATCAGATATAATTACTAGAGACAGTATATCTATTAAGACCTCTCTCCTAGAATAGTCCTAGGGGTCTAGACCTTTAATAAGAAGTAGTTTATCTTTCTTCAGTATAAAGTAGTATAGAACCCTCTATCATCTATAGTATTAGTTAGTTCTTACTTCTTCAATGATTATTTCTATTCTTATGCCAATATATCCTTTTATTTGATTCACTCCCTTACATTACAATCATTCCTCTTACTGTTTGAGTGACACCAGCACTATAAGGAATGTACTTATGAAATAGAAGATATAGAATCCATAGACAATATAGAACCCACAGAACCTACAGACCCTATGAAAGACATAGAACCTATAGAAGACATAGAACCCATAGGACCTACACCACAATAAACCCCTAAGTACTAGAGAATACCCCTTAGGCTTCTCCTATAGAAGTAGACCCCCTAATAGTAGCCTATACTACTACTCTAGAAGTAGTAGATGAAGCAGTCAAAGCTTATGTAAACTACCTCTACTATATTACATAACTCCAGGCTATAGTTAAAGCTAAAGGATAGTTATTTACACAATTCAAACACCTCTTAGGATTACCTATATAGAAGACTATAGGGAGTACCTCATATCACCCTAAGATAGAGGCTCCTATATTCAAGGGAGATCTTAAGGATTTCCTAATATACTACTAATACCTCTAAATGAAGTAGGAGGTTGATAAGGAATTCCTAAACACTGATAAGGAGTTCATCACTATAGTAATCAATAAACTCAAAGGACCTACTATATATTATACTATAGTATAGGTCTAATACCTAGATATAGCCTACCTCCTCTTAGGAGAATCTTTCCTAAAGATAATGTATACTAAGTACTATAACCTAATAGCAGTAGGCAAGGCCTACTATACTCTATATTAACTCTACTAAGGAAATAAGTTATTTAATGCTTACCTATAGTAGTTTAAAGAGCTCTTATACCTCTTAGGTTATGATAAGTTCACTGACTACTAAAAAATCAAACTCCTAAAGACTTCTATCTCCCTAAAGATCATAGATGTCTTATACTACTATTTTATAATTCTACCTAAGGAATATAACACATAGGTACTATAGGTCTAAGAGCTTTGGTAAGAGATATAAGTAGTTGACTAGTATAAGGCCTACTATATAGCCTTAGTGTTATCTTCACATCCTGGCCTATTACAGAGGGCCCTACCAGCCCCTAGAGAGCCTCCTACAACTGCTAAAGGAGATGACTACATAGACTAGACATAGATATATATAGTATATAACTCCAAAGGTCAACACTAATAAGTAGTCTAGGTCTTAGACAAAGTCCTTACCTAATACTATTAGGATAGACTGTGTTTCTACTATAGGGCCTTAGGATATACTATTAGCAGCTGCCCCTATGCCCCCCCTATTCACCTATTAGAAAGAAAGGCCCAGGTGTCCTATGTGATAGCCTAGCCCCCTTTAGTCATAGACTCTAATACTGAAGGTTTAGAAGATGAGTCACCTAGCCTATAGGCTAGGACCCTAGGAAAAGAGTACCCTCTATAGACAGTCACCTTCAGAGGAAAGAGACACTACTAGAAGAGCTGCTAATACATTATGAGAAATTAGAGGTTAGAGGTTCCTTAGAAGTAGATATAGTAGTTAATAGATTCCATCTAACTACTGCTTTAGTAGACTTAGGGAATATAACCTCTATCATTATACCTGATCATATATATAAATAGCTTGACCTATATAGATCTACACTTATCACCCTACTATATCTAGCCCTATTTAATGACTAATCTACTTTAATAGTGACTGAAGTTACCTACTTCCTTATAGATATTAGGGGACTAGAGGAATAGGTTTTAGCACTAGTTATCCTAAATATGAAATAGGATGAAATCCTCATTAGCTACCTATAGTGTAAAGTACACTCAGCTATAATTGACTATAAGTATGACTGACTAATCTTCCCCTACTTCTCTATTCCCTACTCCTCCTAGGCCAAGGTACCTAGGAGACCCTAAGAGATCTATATAGTATAGGTATAGAATAGTATATAAACCATAGCATAATGGGAAACCCTAGAACACCTACTAGTATTTATAGTGTCCCTCAAGGATATCAACCTAGCTCTTTATAAGTTAGCTAAGGAAGAGGGACTAGTTGACCTGAGCTAGGTAGACAAGATTCCCCTATAGGTGACCCCTGATAACTACATCACTTTCAATCCTGAAGCCCTATATATATACTGACTTCCCCCTTTGAGAAAGGGAATGAACTATAAGATCAACCTTATAGTTCCTGATAGTAAGGCCCCCTAGGGCCCTCTATATAAAATGTCATATGAGGAACTACTTATACTCTACTAGACCCTCCTGAACCTATTGAAGAAGAAATTCATCTAAATCAGTAGCTCTATTACTACTGCCCTAATCCTATTTATCTAGAAACCTAGGGGAGGCTTACACTTCTGTATTGACTACTAAGCACTGAACAAATGCATGGAAAAGGATTGTTTCCCCCTTCCTAAGTTCAATGAAACCCTATATAGAATCTATAAAGTGTAATAGTTCACTAAGTTCAATATGGTCTCAGTATTCTACAATATCTATATCAAGCTAGGAGATAAGTAGAAGACTGTATTCTACACTAGGCTAGGGAGTTTTAAGTGGAATGTAATGCTATTCAGGTTGGCTAATGCCCTAGTACAGTTCTAGTACTTCCTAAACTCAGTATTACAGGAGTACCTAGATGACTTTTACTCAGTATATATAGATGATATACTAGTCTTCTCAGAAGGTTCACTAGAGGATCACTATAGGAAGGCTAACTAGGTCCTTGAGAAACTAGTTTACACTAGCCTTATAGTTGATATTGACAAGTATACATTCACTATTCAAGAAGTCAAGTATCTAGGCTATATTCTCATACCAGGGAGAGCTAAGATAGACTATATGAAAGTCATAGCTATGAAAGAATAGGAAGTCCCTACTATATATAAGGAAGTATAGTCCTTCATAGGTTTTGTGAATTTCTACTAGATCTTCATCAAAGACTTTTCAGCACTAGCCTATCTATTAGTAGAGCTAATAGCTGTAAAGAACCTATTTATATAGTCCCTAGAAGCTGAGAAAGCCTTCTAAAATCTCAAAGATATATTTTGCTCTGCCCCTATCCTGAAAACCTATGACTATAACCTACTAATAACACTAGAAGTAGATTCATTAGATTATAGCATAGGTGCTATCCTCCTTTAATGATATAGTAAATAGCTATTCCTATGTATATACCTCAGTAAGAAGTTATCACTAGCAGAAGTTAACTATAAGATCTATGATAAAGAGTTACTAGTGATTATAAGGGCTCTCAAGGAATAGAGGGGAGAACTGAAAGGGGCCTAACACCCTATATGTATACTAACTAACCACTGAAACCTCATACACTTTACAGAGACCTACTAGCTCATAGAATAGTAAGCTTGATGGGCCCTACTTCTATTAGAATATAACCTTAAGCTTGAATACTACCCTAGGAAGCTGTCCCCCCTCCCTAATGCACTATCCTGCTTGAATATACCTAAAGACACTAATAACCCCTGTATTACTATATAGAAGTACTAACTGCTCTAGCTAGATGGAAATAGGTTAATGAAAGTACAATGAGTCAAAGTGTCTAATGAGTTACCCACCTCCCCCTTCCACAGTGCCCCCCTATGCAAGCTATAGGAAGAAGCTATTAAATCTAATGATATATACTCCCTTGTATAAAGTGCAGTAGCTACAGGAGCACTATACTAGCCAGAGGCCCTCAAAGGTACATGGAAAGTCTCTATATTGGAATATACCCTTGACACAGTGGAATACCTCCACTAGTGCAACTGAATTTAGATACTAGTGTTAGAGCCCCTCTACACAGGACTACTACAGGTAATCCATAACTTGTTAGGGTCTGCAACCCATAGAGGCTTTGCCTAGGGCCTTTCCCTTAGTCACAATCCCCCTGAGACAGCCTATCTGTTCAGGGCCTGCTTTAGATGCAGTCACTGGAAATAGCCTATTCATTGGGGCATACCTTAGATACAACCACTGGAAACAGCCTATTCATTAGACATGTCTCAGATGTAATCACTGGAGACAGTATATCTATTAAGACCTCTCTCCTGGAATAGTCCTAGGGGTCTAGACCTTTAATAAGAAGTAGTCTATCTTTCTTCAGTATAAAGTAGTGTAGAACCCTCTATCATCTATAGTATTAGTTAGTTCTTACTTCTTTAATAATTATTTCTATTCTTATGCCAATACATCCTTTAGTTTAATTCACTCCCTTACATCATAATCATTCCTCTTACTATTTGAGTGACACTAGTACTACAAGGAATGTACTTATGAAATAGAAGACATGGAATCCATAGATGACATAGAACCCATAGAACCCACAGACCCTATAAAAGACATAGAACCCACAGAAGACATAGAACCCATAGGACCTACACCACAATCAACCCCTAAGTGCTAGAGAATACCCCTCAGGCTTCTCCTATGGAAGCAGACCCCCTAATGGTAGCCTACACCACTGCTCTAGAAGTAGTAGATGAAGTAGTTGAAGCTTATATAAACTACCTCTACTATATCATATAACTCTAGGCTATAGTTGAAGCCAAAGGACAGTCATTTATACAATTCAAACACCTCTTAGGATTACCTATATAGAAGACCATAGGGAGCACCTCATATTGCCCTAAGATAGAGGCTCCTACATTTAAGAGAGATCTTAAGGATTTCCTAATATACTACTAATGCCTCTAAATGAAGTAGGAGGTTAATAAGGAATTCCTAAATACTAATAAGGAGTTCATCACTATAGTAATTAATAAACTCAAAGGACCTACTATATATTATACTATAGTATAGGTCTAATGCCTAGATATAGCCCACCTCCTCTCAGGAGAATCTTTCCTAAAGATGATATATACTAAGTACTATGACCTAATAGCAGTAGGCAAGGCCTACTATGCTCTATATTAACTCCACTAAGGAAATAAGTCATTTGACACCTACCTATAGTAGTTCAAAGAGCTCTTATACCTCTCAGGTTATAATGAGTTCACTGACTACTAAAAAATTGAACTCCTAAAGACTTCTATCTCCCTAAAGATCATAGATATCTTATACTACTATTTTGTAATTCTACCTAAGGAATATAACACATAGGTACTATAGGTCTAAGAGCTTTGGCAAGAGATGTAAGTAGTTAACTAGTACAAGGCCTACTATATAGCCTTAGTGTCATCTTCACATCCTGGCCTATCATAGAGGGCCCTACCAGCCCCTAGAGAGCCTCCTACAACTGCTAAAGGAGATGACTATATAGACTAGACACAGATGTATATAGTGTATAACTCCAAAGGTCAACACTAATAAGTAGTCTAGGTCTCAGATGAAGTCCTTACCTAATACCATTAGGATAGACTGTATTTCTACTATAGGGCCTCAGGACATACTATTAGTAGCTACCCCTATACCCCCCCTGTTCACCCATTAGAAAGAAAGGCCTAGGTGTCCTATATGATAGCCCAGCCCCCTTTAGTCATAGACTCTAATACTGAAGGTTTAGAAGATGAGTCACCTGGCCTATAGGCTAGGACCCTAGGAAAAGAGTACCCTCTATAGATAGTCACCTTCAGAGGAAAGAGATACTACTAGAAGAGCTACTAATACATTATGAGAAATTAGAGGTTAGAGGTTCCTTAGAAGTAGATATAGTAGTTAATAGATTCTATCTAACTACTACTTTAGTAGACTCAGGGAATATAACCTCTATCATTATACCTGATCATATGTATAAATAGCTTGACCTATATAGATCTATACTTATTACCCCACTACATCTAGCCCTATTTAATGACTAACCTACTTCAATAGTGACTGAAGTTACCTACTTCCTTATAGACATTAGGGGACTAGAGGAATAGGTTTTAGCACTAGTCATCCTAAACATAAAATAGGATGAAATCCTCATTAGCTACCTATAGTGTAAAGCATACTTAGCTATGATCAACTATAAGTATAACTGACTAATCTTCCCCTACTTCTCTATTCCCCACTCCTCCTAGGCTAAGGTACCTAGGAGACCCTGAGAGATCTATATAGCATAGGTATAGAATAGTGTATAAACTATAGTATAATAGGAAACCCTAGAACACCTACTAGTATTCACAGTATCCCTCAAGGATATCAACCTAGCTCTTTATAAGTTAGCTAAGGAAGAGGGACTAGTTGACCTAAGCTAGGTAGATAAGATTCCCCTATAGGTGACCCCTGATAACTACATCACTTTCAATCCTGAAGCCCTATACATACACTAACTTCCCCCTTTGAGAAAGGGAATGAACCATAAGATCAACCTCATAGTTCCTGATAGTAAGGCCCCCTAGGGCCCCCTATATAAAATATCATATGAGGAACTACTTGTGCTCTACCAGACCCTCCTGAACCTATTGAAGAAGAAATTCATCTGAATCAGTAGCTCTACTACTACTGCCCTAATCCTATTTATCTAGAAACCTAGGGGAGGCTTACACTTCTGTATTGACTACTGAGCACTAAACAAATACATGGAAAAGGATTGTTTCCCCCTTCCTAAGTTCAATGAAACCCTGTGTAGAATCTATAAAGTGTAATAGTTCACTAAGTTCAATATAGTCTTAGTATTCTATAACATCTGTATTAAGCTAGGAGACAAGTGGAAGACTACATTCTACACTAGGCTAGGGAGTTTTGAGTGGAATGTAATACTATTCAGGTTAGCTAATGCCCTAGTGCAGTTCTAGCACTTCCTAAACTCAGTATTATAGGAGTACCTAGATGACTTTTGCTTAGTATATATAGATGATATACTAGTCTTCTCAGAAGGTTCACTAGAGGATCACTATAGGAAGGCTAACTAGGTCCTTGAGAAACTAGTTCACACTAGCCTTATAGTTGACATCAATAAGTATACATTCACTATTCAAGAAGTCAAGTATCTAGGCTATATTCTCACACCAGGGAGAGCTAAGATAGACTATATGAAAGTCATAGCTATAAAAGAATAGGAAGTCCCTACTACACATAAGGAAGTATAATCCTTCATAGGTTTTGTAAATTTCTACTAGATCTTCATCAAAGACTTTTCAGCACTAGCCTATCTATTAGTAGAGCTAACAGCTATAAAGAACCTATTCATATAGTCCCTAGAAGCTAAGAAAGCCTTCTAAAATCTCAAAGATGTATTTTACTCTGCCCCTGTCCTGAAAACCTTTGACTATGACCTACCAATGACACTAGAAGTAGATTCATCAGGTTATAGCATAGGTGCTATCCTCCTTTAATGATATAGTAAATAGCTATTCCTATATATATACCTTAGTAAGAAGTTATCACTAGTAGAAGCCAACTATGAGATCTATGACAAAGAGTTACTAGTAATCATAAGGGCTCTCAAGGAATAGAGGGGAGAACTGAAAGGGGCCTAACACCCTATATGTATACTAACCAACTACTGAAACCTCATGCACTTTACAGAGACCTACTAGCTCACAGAATAGTAAGCTTAATAGGCCCTACTTCTATCAGAATATAACCTTGAGCTTGAACACTGCCCTAGGAAGCTATCCCCCCTCCCTAATGTACTATCCTACTTGAATACACCTAAAGACACTAATGACCCCTGTATCACTACATAGAAGTACTAACTACTCTAGCTAGATAGAAATAGGTTAATAAAAGTATAGTGAGTCAAAGTGTCTAATGAGTTACCTACCTCCCCCTTCTATAGTGCCCCCCTATGCAAGCTATAGGAAGAAGCTATCAAATCTAATGATATATACTCCCTTGTATAAAGCACAGTAGCTATAGGAGCACTATACTGGCCAGAGGCCCTCAAAGGTATATAGAAAGTCTCTATATTAGAATGTACCCTTGACACAGTGGAACACCTCTACTAGTACAACTGAATTTAGATACTAGTGTCAGAGCCCCTCTACACAGGACTACTATAGGTAATCCATGACTCTACAGTATTAATTCACCTAGGAAAAAGGATAATAGTCTCTGAGTTAGCTAAATAGTACTTCTGGCTACATTATACAGAAGATACTATACACTTCTACTATAACTATGAGTTGTATAGAAGTGTGAACACATAGCAGTAGATGAAGCAAGGGCTACTGAAGGGACTACCTATACTAGATCAGATATAGCAGGATATTAGGCTTAATATAGTAGGCCTATTAGCTATAGTAGAGTAGGATAGACACTCTTACTAGTATATCATAACACTCATTGACCACCTCTCCAAGGGAGTAATCCTAATCCCATACCACTCTATAGACATCCTATACCTAGTAGGACAGTTCTTAGAGCACTACTACCCCTGCTATAGTCTCCCTATAATAATTATATTGGATAGATAGTTTACAGGTGTATTCTAGAGGTGTCTCTATACTATACTATAAGTAGAATACTACCTCTCTATAGCTTATCACCTATAGATAAATAGAGCTATAGAAAGAGTCAATAGTGAGATCAAGACAAAACTAACTAAGCTCCTCTATAAATATGAGGATTAGTTAAGCTACCTACTATTAGTGGAATTCACCCTTAATATAGCTACTAGCTCTATAACAAATACCTCTATATTTACTATATATTATAGTTATGATCTAGACTTAGTGGAACTCAACCTATCTATACTAAACTCCCTTGAATCCCTAGACCTAAAGAATGACAGCCCTATAGTATAGGCTATATAGGTGCTCTAGAGCCTCTGAGACATAGTAATATAGGCCTGAGCTATACTATCTAACACCTGAGTCACTATAGAGGAATAGAGTAACTAGAAGTGTCTCCTATACTAACACTTTAAGGCAGGTGATTAGGTTTAGGTCTCAAAGAGTTCATACACATAATAACAAGAAGGACCAGGGTATAAACTATGGCCTCAATACACTAAGGCCTAGGTCAAGGAACTAGTAGGAATACACACCTACTAGCTTGATATATAAGGGGCCTGAGGCTATGATGTATTCTATACTAATTGACTATATTATATCAGTTCAGACCTATTCCTATCATAAGATATATATCTAGTTGAACTAGATCTAGTAATAGTAGATAGTATACTAGAATAGGAAGTAGAGAAGATCTTAGGACACTGCCCTACCAGCTATACTTAAGAGGAAAGCTACTACATCAAGTGGTAAGGCTACTAGAAAGCAACTTGGGAGCCAGTATCTACACTAGAGGATATAGAAGCATTAGAAGTTTATTTATATAAAGAAGGAAGGATCTAAGTATCTGATTAATAAGAAGTTCACCACCCTTCCTCTCCTACCCATTAGAGGAAAAAGAAAAGGAGGAGGGGCTGATATTAGGGTCTATAACCTATAGAGGCTTTGCCTAGGGCCTTTCCCTTAGTCATAATCCCCCTGAGACAGCCTATCCATTCAGGGCCTGCTTTAGATATAGTCACTAGAAACAGCCTATTCATTAGGGCATACCTTAGACACAACCACTGGAAATAGCCTATTCATTAGACATGTCTCAGATATAATCACTAGAGACAGTATATCTATTAAGACCACTCTCCTGGAATAGTCCCAGGGGTCTAGACCTTTAACAAGAAGTAGTCTATCTTTCTTCAGTATAAAGTAGTGTAGAACCCTCCATCATCTGTAGCATTAGTTAGTTCTTGCTTCTTCAACAATTGTTTCTATTCTTATGCCAATACATCCTTTTGTTTGATTCACTCCCTTACAATATAGGGTTTCATTGAACTTAGGAAGGGGGAAATGATCCTTTTCCATGTATTTGTTCAGTGCTTAGTAGTCAATACAGAAGCATAAGCCTCCCCTAGGTTTCTAGATAAATAGGATTAAGGCAGTAGTAGTAGAGCTACTGATTCAGATGAATTTCTTCTTCAATAGGTTCAGGAGGGTCTGGTAGAGCATAAGTAGTTCCTTGTATGACATTTTATATAGGGGGCCCTAGGGGGCCTTACTGTTAGGAACTATGAGGTTGATCTTATGGTTCATTCCCTTTCTTAAAGGGGGAAGTTAGTGTGTGTATAGGGCTTCAGGATTGAAAGTAATACAGTTATTAGGGGTCACCTATAGGGGAATCTTATCTGCCTAGCTCAGGTCAACTAGTCCCTCTTCCTTAGCTAACTTATAAAGAGCTAGGTTAATATCCTTAAGGGATACTATAAATACTAGTAGGTATTCTAGGGTTTCCCATTGTGCTATGGTTTATATACTATTCTATACCTATGCTATGTAGATCTCTCAGGGTCTCCTAGGTACCTTGGCCTAGGAGGAGTAGGGAATAGAGAAGTAGGGGAAGATTAGTTAGTTATACTCATAGTTGATCATGGCTAAGTATACTTTACACTATAGGTAGCTGATGAGGATTTCATCCTATTTCATATTTAGGATAACTAGTACTAAAACCTATTCCTCTAGTCCCCTAATGTCTATAAGGAAGTAGGTAACTTCAGTCACTATTAAAGTAGGTTAGTCATTAAATAGGGCTAGATATAGTAGGGTGATGAGTGTAGATCTATATAGGTCAAGCTATTTATATATATGATCAGGTATAATAATAGAGGTTATATTCCCTGAGTCTACTAAAGCAGTGGTTAGATAGAATCTATTAACTACTATATCTACTTCTAAGGAACCTCTAACCTCTAATTTCTCATAATATATTAGTAGCTCTTCTAGTAGTATCTCTTTCCTCTAAAGGTGACTATCTATAGAGGGTACTCTTTTCCTAGGGTCCTAGCCTATAGGCTAGGTGACTTATCTTCTAAACCTTCAGTATTAGAGTCTATGACTAAAGGGGGCTGGGCTATCATATAGGACACCTAGGCCTTTCTTTCTAATAGGTGAATAGGGGGGGCATAGGGGCAGCTACTAATAGTATATCCTAAGGCCCTATAGTGGAAACACAGTCTATCCTGATAGTATTAGGTAAGGACTTCATCTAAGACCTAGACTACTTATTAGTGTTGACCTTTGGAGTTATACACTATATATATCTATATCTAGTCTATATAGTCATCTCCTTTAGCAGTTGTAGGAGGCTCTCTAGGGGCTGGTAGGGCCCTCTATGATAGGCCAGGACATGAAGATGACACTAAGGCTATATAGTAGGCCTTATACTAGTCAACTACTTACATCTCTTACTAAAGCTCTTAGACCTATAGTACCTATGTATTATATTCCTTAGGTAGAATTGTAAAATAGTAGTATAAGACATCTATAATCTTTAGGGAGATAGAAGTCTTTAGGAGTTTGATTTTTTAGTAGTCAGTGAACTCATTACAACCTGAGAGGTATAAGAGCTCTTTGAACTACTATAGGTAGGTGTTAAATGACTTATTTCCTTAGTGGAGTTGATATAGAGTATAGCAGGCCTTGCCTACTACTATTAGGTCATAGTACTTAGTATACATTATCTTTAGGAAAGATTCTCCTGAGAGGAGGTAGGCTATATCTAGGTATTAGACCTATACTATAGTATAATATGTAGTAGGTCCTTTGAGTTTATTAATTACTATAGTGATGAACTCCTTATCAGTGTTTAGGAATTCCTTATCAACCTCCTACTTTATTCAGAGGTATTAGTAGTATATTAGGAAATCCTTAAGATCTCCCTTAAATATAGGAGCCTCTATCTTAGGGTGATATGAGGTGCTCCCTATAGTCTTCTATATAGGCAATCCTAAGAGGTGTTTGAATTGTGTAAATGACTGTCCTTTAGCTTCAACTATAGCCTGGAGTTATGTGATATGGCAGAGGTAGTTTATATGAGCTTCAACTGCTTCATCTACTACTTCTAGAGCAGTAGTGTAGGCTACCATTAGGGGGTCTGCTTCTATAGGAGAAGCCTGAGGGGCATTCTCTAGCACTTAGGGGTTCATTGTGGTATAGGTCCTGTGGGTTCTATGTCTTCTATAGGTTCTATGTCTTTCATAGGGTCTGTAGGTTCTATAGGTTCTGTGTTATCTGTAGATTCTATGTCTTCTATTTTGTAAGTACATTCCTTGTAGTGCTGGTGTCACTTAAACAGCAAGAGGAATGATTGTGATATAAGGGAGTGAATCAAACAAAAGGATGTATTAGTATAAGAATAGAAACAATCATTGAAGAAGTAAGAACTAACTAATACTACAGATGATAGAGGGTTCTATACTACTTTATACTAAAGAAAGATAGACTGCTTCTTGTTGAAGGTCTAGACCCCTAGGACTATTCCAGGAGAGAGGTCTTAATAGATATGCTGTCTCTAGTGATTACATCTGAGACATGTCTAATGAATAGGCTGTTTCCAGTGGTTGTATCTAAGGTATGCCCCAATGAATAGGCTGTTTCCAGTGACTGCATCTAAAGCAGGCCCTGAATGGATAGGCTGTCTCAGGGGGATTGTGACTAAGGGAAAGGCCCTAGGCAAAGCCTCTATGGGTTGCAGACCCTAACACCTAATGATAATACTGAAAATAAACTAATGATTGACTACTATATATCACCCCTAGTCAAATAGAGCTATAGAAAGGGTAAATACTGAAATCAAAGTAAAATTATTAAAACTACTAATAGAATACCTAGACTAGCTCACCTGCCTCCTAATAGTTGAATTCACATTGAATGTAGCTACTTCTTCCTCTACTGAAACATCACCCTTTACAATGTCCTATAGTTTTAATCTAGAACTAGTCCAGTTATAGCCAGAAGTAATTACTCCTCTGACACTACTACTAGACTAAAACTAGAGCCTAGTAGTATAAGCTACTAGGATAATGAAAAGCTTAGCTGACTAAGTAAAGTAGGTGTAATCTATACTAAGCACTACTAGATTAGATATAGAGGAATAAGTAAACCTATATAGATAGCCCTATCACTGATTCCAACCTAGAGACTAGGTTTAGTTATCTAAGAGCTCACACACTATATAGTAAGAAGGCCTAGGCTAAAAATTAAGACCCTGATACTAGAAGCTATAAGTCTTAGAAGAAGTAGGTTCCTATAACTATAGGTTAGACCTATAGGGAGCTAGAGGTCATGACATTTTTTATATAGATAGGTTAAGGCATTTCCTAAATAATGCTTTTCCCTCCTAGAACACCTATACTATAGATAGTGCACCAGGCCTAGTTGAAATCAATAGTATAGAAGAATAGGAAGTAGAAGATATAATCCAGGAGTGTCCTTCAAATAGTAAGAGGGAAGTATAATACCTAGTGAAATAGACAGGTTTCCCTAATCCTACCTAGGAACTAAGAGAAGCCCTGGAAGACATAGTTGTACTAGAAAGATAGCTAGAAGGGAAAGGAGGCTGATATTAGGGTTTGGAAAACCCAAATAGAGTCTAAAGACTTTTCAACCTATCTGTTGGAGGAGCACAAGCATACTAGCCCTAAAAGGCTGAATAATTATTTGTGCCTCTCTCAAAATACTAATATGGCAAAGGTTAGCAGTTAATTTTAGACTTAGTTTAGTTCCTTTCTTTCCCTATCAGAATATATTTGTTTCTGCTATACTTCATCAATTCTCACAAGACAAGGCCCTTACAATAAGATCTACAGTGAGGTGTAAGGCTAGTAGTAGTGAGTAAGGCTCTAGTATCAAGTAGGACAGCAGTCATATAGGGAATGCTAAAGTAGTGTAGAAATAGTGGTCATATAGAAACAGTAGTCATGCAGAAGACAGTATCATGCCATGATGGACAGTGGTTATACAGAGGACACTAGTGTGCTATTACATTATTCAGGAACACTAGTGTACTGTAACAGTTATGCAGAAGACACTAGCATACTATGACACTGCCTCCCAAATTGGCTACATCATCCTGTGATCCCCAGAGTGCTATAGGCATTCCCCTATAGCTAGTGAGGGTAGTGGCCTAGCTCTCCACATGGCTTGAGGGGGATGTCCCAGAAAGACCTGGACAACTAAGCACCAGCTCCTGCCATTATTTGTCCTAGATGAACACAAGGCTACAGCTTAGCTTGCCAGTGACATGGCTTATCAGTTTGTGTTTTTCAAAAGCTTTTCCATAAACCATTGGCTACATAGTCTCAGCAGAGCCTCATATGTTCAATAGTAGCCTCATTATTTTTGAAAAAGAGGAAAACCAATCATGCCATAGTGAAGATCCTGTAAGGAGGATATGTTGTAGCAAGACCTAAAGTTAATGGCAACATAATGTGCATAATAAGCAGGTGCACCAACCTAGTGAGTGCTCTGCTATTGTCATGGTACACCAGTGCCTCCCATTTGACAACTGCCTTGTATAACCTCACAACCAAACCTTGTGCCACCTTGTTATGTTACACCAGTGGCTGCCCTGTGCAACATCTCAACCAAAAGGCTTATGCCAACTGGTCTATTACAGCATGACCACTACCAGAACATGACCCCCTGTTATCATACAATTTATTACTAAGATATAACTCACTGTTATATCATAATGCTATAATACAACTTACTAAAGTGGCCCTAGCTATCAACTTCTGTAGCTATATAGTCTAGTTAGATTCCATCCCTCTGTCCTGTAATGTTGCTCCCCAAGCAATGTCCTTGTCTTCTGCTGCCTACACCAGTTATCTCAAATATACTATTCTCTCTGCCCTCATCCCTGTCTACCTGTCTGTCCATCCATCTACTGACCTATTCTACCAAGTCCCTTAAAGCTTACTGCCTGCCCATGACAGCTATCAGCTATTTGTTATCCAAAAAGCATGCCACAATCAAAATATGTGGTCAGTATGCTTTTCACTCTTTGGGCCCTTCAAAATAACCTGGAATTAGATACTGCACCTTCTGTTGCTGGTGCTTGACATCGATTGCTCAATGAAAATACCATAAAGCGTTTTATTTAGAAAAATCTAGCGAAAGAAAGAAGAAAGAAGAAATCTAAAACTAAGTGCCTTTTGTCCTATTTGTATTTCTTGCTTCCATCTAGCAGAGTTTTCTCTGAGCCATTTATCATCCATAGGCACTAGTTGTCCATGCGCTCCTTGCCCTGTGATCCTTGTTGAATGTAGGTGCACAGCCTGCAACACCTTCTGTAAAGTTAAACCAGGTGTGTGTTACCATGTCATTTGCCACTGATGAGATAGCATTGAATCTCAGTGTGGAAAGGTGAAATACATATAGCCTAGAAACTAGGAATAGGTCATAGCCATTCAGGCAATCAATGCTAGAGGCTTGACAGTCATACCATTCATCATGGTTATCAGCCAGTATCACTTCACTAGCTAGTAATGAAAAGGCAAGCTGCCATGGGATTAGGATATTGCTATAACTCACAATAGCTGGACTGGCAATAATATAGATCCCAAGTCACTCAAGCACTTTTATCACTATACAAGGCCCTAACCAACCAGTCGCCATTGTCTTCTTATCTTCGATGAGCATGAAAGTCACTACTCAGTTGACTTGTGAAGACAATGCATCATCGCACTATATATGCCAGCCCATTCATTTCACCTACTTCAGCCTCTTAATTTCAGGTGCTCTGGACCACTCAAGAAGGCCTATAGTTGAGAAATCAAGCATCTAATCAGGTGCTCTATAACTCATACTTCCAAGACTAACTTCTTTCCAGCTTTTTATACTACCCACTAAGTGGCTATGACAGAAAGTGATATCAGGGAGGTTTTAGAGGGGCCAG
Source organism: Ceratocystis colombiana (assembly GCA_026419805.1). Lineage (NCBI taxonomy): Eukaryota > Fungi > Ascomycota > Sordariomycetes > Microascales > Ceratocystidaceae > Ceratocystis > Ceratocystis colombiana. The sequence continues at coordinate 138,933 of JAOSLS010000013.1, forward strand.
GCTTGCTCCATTGAATGTAAAAAGAGTGATTTTGAAGCTCGATGTTCAGCTGCAGACTCCAGCACTGATCAATGACACTAGTCTCCCTGGCCATTAGGTATCTAAGACAGCAAAGACAGTGCTAAAAGCCAGCTCTCAACATGAATACCTCGAAAGCCAGATTAGAAAGCATCAGGGTAGCTCCTCAGCATCAATTATTCAGGTGCTTAGGTCAATAATGGGTCAGAACGCCCTGTTGAAGTCTGAGGCTTGGACCCTTCAACAAACAAACAAGATTACTCACAACCACTGTAGAGGAAATAAAACTCAGTTACAGAATGGACGGAAAATAGCTGTTGATGAGGGAGGAAGTGGGATTTATCAGAAAGATGTTGATACACAGGTGATGGTGGAATTATCAAGGAGTGGTCAGGGAAGATCTAGGCTGGCAAGGGCAAAGCAATGTGGAACTTGTGGTAAGGCTGGTCATAACTCAAGAACATGCCAGGCTGTTGTTGAGATATCTAGGGAAAAAAATAGCGGCTAGCTTCCATTAAATGCTGTCTTGTATTGTTATGCTATGATCTGTCTTAAGGGACAATATTCTTGGCGCAATCTGCCTTGCCAAAGTTTAGAAAGACGCACAGCACACCTAGTAAAAGAATTAAGCATACTACACCAGCCTATAGCTCTGCCCTCATATGATAAAGCCCATGATCTCCCAGCCGACAAAACGATACAAACTCTTCTGCTACTGCCGCTGCGCTGAGTGAAAAAGCAATGTAAAAAATAAAAAATGCCGCCGCTGCCGCCATCCCACGACCTAGTTAGACTGTTGCCCTTTAGGTGATGGTTTGCTCGAAGCAAATTTGAGACGAAAATAAGCAATCGGCAAGGTTTAAGAAACACTTTGCTGTAAGCACCGCTAGGGCCTACGTCTTGTAGTCCTGATAATCATCTATTCGTTTTGTTTTGTCGTGTTGTAAGCTTTTACTGCTCATCCGCCCATTCCCACACATATAATACAGGAAGTCAGCAATGTAGAAGCCTAGCCAATTGTGAGCTTCGAAATGGCATATTCCGGCCTTGAGCAAATATTTATTCCCGTCCCTTCGACCGATTTATTCCTCGATTCGTCCGGATCCAAAGTTCAAGTCGTCTCGCTGTGTTCGTTTTTATGAAGTTATATTCCACCAGTTAGTTGCACAGCACACAAAGTGTGTCTGTATGCCCTTGTTTCTGTTTGATGCCAGCCCTTGAAACCCTTTTCACAAACCCCAACCCTAGTCCGAGCGCGCTCTTATCGATTTTTTTTCCAAGTCTCACACAATTTAGGTTAGAGTCATAGTTTGGGCTAATAGGAAATGACTGTTAGCGTCATTATGGATTGTATGGAGGGGCAATTTCGGGTGTGCGCCATAGTTTTAAGGATGATGACTCTTACTTTTGCGCAACTGCTATTTTGAAAGTTTGAAGCAGCACTCGAGACATTGGAAGTATCAAGACAACTTGCAGCTCTCTTTTCGCCCTGACTCTCTTCTCTTATTTTTCCCATCTGCGTTTAGTCTTGCATCAAGTTTGCCACTTGCCATTTCGGAATCTAGTGAGTGCATCAAGAAATAGGCGAAGCATCTCGCAACACCAAAACCGAAGTGAGTAGTCAAGATGAATTCCCTCCCTTTTAACTATCTTATAATCTTGCTGTCCGCTTTTTTTCTTGCTCAACTTTTATCCTATCAAGTAAAAAGAAACAAAAATAAGTTGGTAAACTGCCATTATCTCGTTCCAATTTAAACTCTTCTTCTGGGCTTAATACGATAGACAACGCCCTACTCAAATTTTCAAGCAAAAGTCTTTTCTCATTTTGTGTCTAACACTCGGTTTTCCTCAACTTTTAGTGCTTGGCTGGAGTGTATCATCAATTGATTGCTGGCATCTTGATCACGCTCTTTACTCTTTCGTGACGATTCCCTTTTCGTCGTACTTCCATTTTATCGCCAACTTTTCTAAAGCCGCTCCTTGATTGACTCTACCTGCACCGATGAGTGACTCACAGGGCTCGGCCCCTACCCGGATCCCTATTTTGGGAGAAGAAAATATCATTATCGACAGCGGGCTGTGGCTTGATTTCGTTCCGCAGGAACTACTCGACAACATCCCAGGCTCGACGTATGTCCTAATCACAGATACCAACCTGTACGACACCTATGTTCCCTCGTTCAAGTCTGTTTTTGAGAAGCTTGCTGCAGCCAAGGCAGATGTCCCTCGTCTGCTTACATACGCCATCCCACCTGGCGAAGTGTCGAAAAGCCGAGAGACCAAGGCCGAGATTGAGGACTGGATGTTAGAACAGCAATGTACTCGTGATACCGTGGTGATTGCCCTTGGCGGTGGTGTCATCGGTGACATGATTGGCTATGTCTCTGCTACCTTCATGCGCGGTGTTCGTTTTGTACAAGTCCCAACCACTCTCCTGGCCATGGTTGACTCGTCCATTGGTGGCAAGACCGCTATTGACACGCCCACGGGAAAAAATCTGATTGGGTCGTTTTGGCAACCACAGCGTATTTTCATTGACCTTAAATTCCTCGAGACGCTTCCTGAGCGAGAGTTTATCAATGGCATGGCTGAGGTCATTAAGACTGCTGCTATCTGGGATGAAGGTGAATTCGCCGCATTGGAGCAAAACGCACCGAGCATTCTTTCCGCTGTTAAAACAAAGCCTAGCACTTCCAATGGCTTGTCTAATCGCCTCACAGCGATCTTACCCATCCTCAAGCGTATTGTAGTTGGATCGGCTCGCATTAAAGCTTCTGTTGTCTCCAGCGATGAAAAAGAGTCTGGCCTGCGCAATCTACTCAACTTTGGACACTCCATCGGCCATGCAATTGAGGCTCTCCTTACCCCTCAGTTACTCCATGGCGAAGCTGTGGCCATTGGCATGGTCAAAGAAGCCGAACTATCACGATACCTCGGCATTCTAAGTCCTGGCGCTGTAGCACGCCTGTCCAAATGCATTGCCAGCTACGATCTCCCCATTTCAATTTTCGACAAGCGTGTTGCTAAGCGCACCGCTGGCAAGAAATGCCCCGTCGATATTCTGATGAGCAAAATGGCTGTCGATAAGAAGAATGTCGGCACGGCTAAAAAGATTGTACTTCTCAAAGCTATTGGTAAAACATTCGAAGAAAAAGCTACCACCGTAGATGACAAAGCCATCCGCGTTGTTATTTCACCAGCTGTTGTCTCTACTCCTGGCACTGTTCCCAAGGACCTTAGCGTTACTGTCACCCCACCAGGCTCTAAGAGTATTTCTAATCGCGCCCTAGTTCTGGCGGCCTTAGGTACTGGCTCTTGTCGTATCAAGAATCTCTTACACTCAGATGATGTTGAGTTCATGCTCACCGCCCTTTCCCAGCTTGGCGGCGCTACATATTCGTGGGAGGAGGCCGGCGAGGTTCTTGTGATTAACGGGAAAGGTGGTCAACTCAACGCCTGCGCTGAACCTCTATATCTTGGTAACGCCGGTACTGCCTCTCGCTTTCTGACTACTGTCGTTGCTCTATGCAAGCCTGGTGAAGGAATCTCATCTACTATCCTTACAGGCAACGCTCGCATGCAGCAGCGTCCCATCGGTCCTCTTGTAGATGCTCTAAAGTCCAATGGGCTTTCTATCCAGTACCTTGGCCCCAATCTCAGTCTCCCCTTGAAAATTGATGCCGCCGGTGGTTTTTCTGGCGGTCTGATTGAATTAGCTGCGACCATTTCGTCACAGTATGTCTCATCTATTTTGATGGCTGCACCATATGCTAAGGAGCCCGTCACCTTACGTCTTGTGGGTGGCAAGCCTATTTCGCAACTCTACATTGATATGACAATTTCCATGATGAAGTCCTTTGGCATTAACGTTGAGCGGTCAACTACGGAAGAAAACACATATCATATTCCAAAAGGCATATACAAGAATCCTGCGGAATATGTTATTGAGAGTGACGCTAGCTCTGCCACTTATCCCTTGGCTGTTGCTGCTATTACTGGCACAACTTGCACTGTTCCCAACATTGGTTTCAGCTCTCTCCAAGGTGATGCTCGCTTCGCAACAGAAGTGCTGAAGCCCATGGGCTGTGTGGTTGACCAAACAGCCACATCAACTACTGTCACTGGTCCTCCCATTGGCTCTTTGAAAGCCATCCCCCATGTTGACATGGAGCCTATGACGGATGCTTTCTTGACTGCCTGTGTGCTCGGTGCTGTTGCAGATGGCACTACTACTATCACTGGAATTGCCAACCAGCGTGTTAAAGAGTGCGATCGCATTGGAGCTATGCGCACTCAGCTAGCCAAGTTTGATGTCACATGTGTTGAGTTGGATGATGGTATTCAAGTCATTGGCCGCCCGCTCAACAAAATCAAGACACCCGAGTCCAATGTCTATTGCTACGATGATCACCGCGTGGCCATGAGCTTTAGCGTTCTTTCTCTTGTGGCCCCTAAGCCCGTCCTTATTCTAGAGCGAGAATGTACTGGAAAGACGTGGCCTGGATGGTGGGATATCTTATCTACCTCATTTGGTGGATCCCTAGATGGCGCCGATGTTGTTCCTGACCACAGTGCGCCAGCTTCTAGCAGTGAAGAAAAAAAGAAGTCGATTGCAGGTACCAAAGCATCTGATACCCGCTCGGTTTTCATGGTTGGTATGCGTGGAGCTGGGAAGTCGACCGCAGGTAGCTGGGCTGCCGGTCTTCTAGGCTTAAAGTACATTGATCTTGACCGTGAATTGGAGCGCCGTTCTGGAAAGACTGTGCGTGAAATTATACACGGTTCTGAGGGCTGGGAAGGCTTCCGTACTGCGGAATTGGCGCTTCTAAAGGATGTCATCACCAATCAGAATACCGGATATGTATTTTCGTGTGGTGGTGGCATTGTTGAAGCCCCTGAGGCACGCAAGATGCTCGGTGATTATCGCAAAGCTGGTGGCCGTGTGATCCTTGTGCATCGCAACATCGACCATGTGGTAAAATACCTTAATTCAGACAGCACTCGCCCGTCCTTTGGTCAAGATGTGCGTGAGGTTTATCTCCGCCGAAAACCCTGGTACCGCGAGTGCAGCAGCCACGCCTACATGAGTCCATATGTTCACGAGAGCGAAGTTTCTCACTCAGCGCCTCCTCCCGACTTCCGGGCTTTTGTGGCTGCCGTCTTCGATCAAGAGCACCATTTAGACCGTATTTGCCATGCCAAGCAAAGCTTCTTTGTGTCTCTAACATTCCCAGAGATAGGCCCTGTAGCGAAAATCATCCCACAGGTTGTTGTTGGCTCTGACGCCATTGAGCTGAGAGTTGACCTTTTAGCAAATTTGCATCGTGAGTCTGTTGCTCATCAAGTCTCTCTGCTCCGTTCATTAGCCCCCCTACCGATAGTTTTCACTTTGCGCACTGTCTCTCAAGGCGGCATGTTCCCAGATGATAACTTCGAAAAGGCTCTTGAGCTTTACACCCTAGCTACTCGTATCGGAGCCGAGTACATCGATCTAGAAATGACAATGCCTGCGGAAATCCTCAATGCTATCTCAGAGGCGAAGGGGCGTTCCCGCATTATTGCCTCTCACCACGATCCCAACGGAACTCTGTCATGGAAAAATGGCTCTTGGATTCCCTTCTACAACAAGGCTCTGCAATATGGTGACATCATTAAGCTTGTTGGTGTAGCAAAAACCTTGGAAGACAACTTTTCCCTAGCATCGTTCAAGGCTCGGATGCTGGCTGCCCATCATGTTCCCATGATTGCACTGAACATGGGGCCTCACGGTAAGCTGAGTCGTGTTCTCAACGGCTTCCTAACGCCAGTATCACATGCTGCTCTGCCCTTCAAGGCAGCTCCTGGGCAGTTATCAGCTGTTGAAATTCGCACGGCCTTGTCGCTTCTTGGCGAGATTGAAAAGAAGCAATTTTACCTTTTCGGAAAGCCTATCTCGGCGTCACGCTCACCTGCCCTTCATAACACTCTGTTTGGGATGTCTGGTTTGCCGCATCATTACTCAACCTTTGAGACCGACAATGTCACCGATGTCAAAGACTTGATTAGGTCACCCGATTTTGGAGGTGCCTCAGTCACGATCCCACTCAAGATCGATATTGTGGACCTCATCGATGAGGTTTCCGACGCCGCTAAGGCCCTTGGAGCCGTCAACACTATTGTCCCATTGCCGAATCCCAATTTAAATGACGGCAAACCTTCCCCTCGTCTTATCGGTGACAACACTGACTGGAAGGGCATCGTTTATACTTTGAAGAGCGCTGGCATTGAAAAACTTCGAGACTTGGATGCTGACCCTCGCCCTGCCGTTGTTGTCGGCTCTGGTGGTACTAGTCGTGCAGCTATATATGCCTTCATGGACATGGGTTTCTCTCCCATTTATGTTGTCGCCCGTAACGCCAAGGCCATGGAAGGCTTGTCTCAAACCTTTGGTCCTAGTTGTGATATTAGATTCCTGTGCTCAGTTGCCGATTCTGAAAAGATTTTATCAAACCCTCCAGCTGCCATGGTCAGCACTATTCCTGCTGATCGTCCTATCGATGCTGGTATGCGAGAGGTTCTTGTCACTCTCCTACAGTCTAGTTTCGATTCTGCGTATCCTCGGGTCCTCCTAGACATGGCTTACAAGCCTCTTCAAACTCCTTTGATGCAAATGGCAGAGGACTCTTCCGAAAAATGGGTTACTATCAACGGCCTAGAAGTGCTCATTTCCCAGGGGTGGTACCAGGTACGTCGCAGGTTTTTGAAACTGCTTACTCTTATTCTACATAGGCTATCACTAACGCTTATTCTAGTTCCAACTGTGGACCGATATTACACCCTTGTTCAGCGATGCTCGTAAGGCTGTTATGGGGGAGTCTGGTTCATCTATCTCCTTGCCTTCGACGATCTAAAATACAAGCATAAAAATGGTGGAGGTGGAAAAAAGAAATGTGGGAATTTATTTCGAGTTATTTTCTACTTTTTGTTTTACTGTCTTTGCATTTTGAAGTTAGGTAAATGAGGTGTTGAAATTCACCAATATTTCGATAAATGCCCACAACATACGTCAAAGTGCCAACTTAATCAAGTACTCGCTCAGTCCATCTATCCCGCAAACATAAAAACTGTAGATCAAGCCCCTTTACCATAAGACCGAAAAGTTTGAACATCGGTAACTTCAACTTGAACCACGCATGTTCAAAGAACCTAGTTCAATCTTAAGCTTTTGTGACTTTGCAGACTCAACATCTCATCAGACAAGAACTAAGAGGGAGATGAAAAACAGGACACAAAATTTCATGAACTATGAGCAATAGAAAAGAAATCAGATAGTTTAAAATATATTTTGTTTAGAATAGAATAAGTAAAGGTAAGAAGCTCTGTGGGATAGCTTGAGAGAACATGTTGAAATAGAAAGCCTTCCAGGACATAAACAAGAAACCAGGAAACTCCACCTATTGGAAACAATGATAAGCATAAGGCTTGGAAAAGAAAGGAAATTGTACACCGCCCAAAAAGACAAAAAAGGGACAAAAAAAACAAAAAGTAGTCGAGCCGACTGAGGCTGTAGATCATAAACCCATCTATCAATAATAATGCTAGGGAAAATAGAAAATCGAAGGAAATAAAAGAAAAAAAGGAAAACGGGGCATGAAAGTCATAGGAGGGTCCAAGAACAGAACAAAAAATAGAACGAGTGAGTGAACCGTCTGAGGGAAAAAGAATGAATGTAAATGGTCAAAACAAAGGGAAAAAAAAAAAAAAAGTAAAGACATGAAAGTAGTGGTTGGAAAATGGATCGCACTGATAGGGCATACAAGCTTGAATCAATCAGTCCAACTGTGGCAGCCGGTTTAGGAAGTATTAGATGGCGTTTTGGTGGACTAGCGGAGATACCGAACAGTGTAGTGCAATCAACAGCCCAAAAGAGCCAAAGAAATGAGGGGGAGGGAGGGTGAAGTTGCTGTATTTGCTTGTTGACGTCATGACTCATCATTTTGGCCCTGCCCCTGTTGGCAGCGCTCCCTTGTCCCTCCCTCCCTGTCTTGTCCATCGGAGGTAGTGAAGGATCGTTTGTGCAGCCTTTCCGTGATATTTGTTTTACCTGGGCTGACGTCATTCTCGCAGGAAAAACAAAGTAAAAAAAAAAAAAGAGGGAAACTTCCAAAAAGGAAACACGGAGAAAAGGTAACCTCCCACGCCTGTCCATTGGTTGATTTAAAACCATGATGCAGATGCAGATGCATCTGCCGATATAGCAGATACGTGGGCTTCAGAGTCGGCCATCGCCCCACTTCTATTTTTAACAGGTGCATTATTCCTAGGGATATCCTCTGACATCCGGCGACCATGACGTACGTTGTTCTTAGACGTTCTGCGAACATGCGTCTTCCGCTCCTTGTTCTTGACGGGCAAAGGCAGATTTGGGTGCACATGACCATAATGTCTTGTGAGAGCATCAAACCGGCTAAAGGTCTTATCGGGGCAAATGGGGCAACTAAACTTTTCACGATCGAGATTGTGAATTGTGGCTTCGTGCCTCGTCAAGTCATAGGGGCGGTTGAACTGGCTGCCACACTGACGCCCGGTATTGGGATTCACTCGCAGACAAATGTAAGGGCCCTTTTGCGTTATCTCAGGCTTACTATTTCCACTTCGATGAGCCTCCTTTTTGTGGATTTGAAGCTCTTCAGTGGTGTTAAAGCGGGATGGGCAATGGCTGTACGTGCATGAAAACGTTTTTTCACGATCTTGCTGGGCAATCAGCTCGTTTTGAAGCGATCTCATGTGCGGTAGATTCTGTGATTGTGGCTGCTGCTGGTGGTGGTAGGGGTGAACGTGGCTTTGGGTACCACCGGGATGACGCATAATTGCAGGAGAATCGAGTGACATCATGTTCATGTGGCCAGACTGGGAAACTGGGGAATGGCTGTAGTCGCTTTTGTTGCAGTCTTCGAACAGCACAATACTTCCGGCGCCAACATCAGGCATGCCCAAAAAGGCTTCTTCTGGAGATAGAGACTGTGGAGTGATGTTGTGTGCGTTGCTCAAGCCTGGAAGTGTCTGGCCTGTTTGCTGGGGCATAATGCTGGAAAAGACATATGAATCAGTCTGGTCGTTGAAAGCCATGGACGATGGCATGTTTGCGGACATGCTCATAGCCATGGGCGCAGAAACAGCTGGTGTCATAGAAGAAGTCGACAGAGAAGATTGCATCCAGGGTGCAACAGTGAATGGCGCATTGTTGTAAGCAGGAGTGGAGCCTGATACTGGAGATGTAGTAGCACTTGTCATGTAGTTAGATTCAAAGTTGAGATTGGGATGGTTCATGTTGAACATGGGCGTCCGGGGACGGGAGTCTATAAATTGTTAGTTGATTTGTATTGAGCAGGAGGTAGTGCGTAATGGGTGATGCGTGGTGAATAATGGGTGGTGTGATTGGTGATGGGATTGGTCACATGACAAGGGTGATTTTGGACTTACCATATCGTTGCTGTCTCGGAAAGGAGCTGGGATCTCTTGGGTACTGGGCTAGGTGTTGATCATTGGGAACAGCTGATGAGAGGCTAGGGAGGCTAGAAGCCGCATTCGCATAGTCGACATAGCCCAGCCGAGCCATATTGAAATATACGGGACGTTCGAATGAAAGGTGAAGTTATAAAGATGGGCAGAGTGTGACTGCCAGAGTTGGCAAAGGCGAATAAAATGCGTTGGACGACAAGGAAGACAGCCAAGCCAAGCTTGTTGTACAGGCCGGATGCGAGTGAGGTGTTGAGCTAAACTTATTGGTAGCGATGTATATGGAGCGGGCGCAAAGAGTTTATAAAAGGCGAGAGGCGGTCGGATAATGATGCAAAGCTCCAAGTGGGCTTAAATGCAAATGTCAAGTTGATGAGGCGAAGGGATAACGGAGAGGTTTGAGGATGAGAAGAGAGCACGCAGCGACAATTAGGAGAGCGAGAAAGAAAATATAAAAAGAATAGAGGTGATAGTAAATGTATCTGGAAGGAGCTCTTTCCATCAAACAGCTGCAACATGAAGAGGGCAGTTACTCGTTTTTATATCAACAGCAGGAAAAGAAAATGAAGGCAGCACTGAAGAACTTCGGATGGCTCTTAATAGCACCCCCCCCCCCTGGATGTATGACTCCCCTTATTTGGATGGACGCCTAGACACTACTAAAAAGTTGGAATTTATGTTTTCTTTTTCTTTTAAGTTCGATCTTTTTTTTAGTTGTTTATGAGCCCCGCCTTTCTTTTTTTTACCTCTCCTTCCACCATTTACGGAAGGGGAGAACGAATGACAAAAAAATCATCTCGAGATGAAATCGAGGAGCTTAGAGGTTTGGTTACATGTGGTCAGTTTTTCCATGGCAGTAATTGCCTTAATACTCTATTGCCCTTTTTTTTTTTTTTTGCTTCACAATAGAACCTCAACATTCCCTACTTTTGCTATTCTTCCTTGTCCGCCGAAAGTCACAAATTCAAACACGCACATGTTGTCAACGCTATTGCGGTTCCGGCAAACAACCTACATTACCAAGATGCCCTTAATAAGATTTAGTAAGCTTGACGTCGACAATATGTAGGCTCTTTTTCACCTTCGGTCCTCTTCTTCCGTTTTCTTTTTTTTTTTCCTAGTATTATTTGGGTCGGTTTTCGGGCTTTTCCCTTCCCACCCAAGCAAAGCCACGCGGATACAGACTTGGATGACATCATTTGAGACTTTTTTTTTTTTACCTAGCTCCCAAGTAAAAGTAACTTTTCTGACTCAGCAGCAACAGCGGCAGGAGGAACAAAGTAAAAATGTAACGCTAAAATTCGCAAACAAGTTTTTTTTTTTTTTTTTTTTCCAGATTACCCAGATTCAACCTCGAACTAGCCTGTTACCTACTGCGTTGGCTGCTTTTGCTTTTCTTTCCTTTCCCTTGCTTTACCCTTTTCTTGCTCTGCTCTAGCTTATTTTTTCCTCTTTCCTGATCTTTCATTTCATGGCCCGCTTCAGCTTCAGCTCCTGTCGAAAGGATGCACGCCGTCCAGTCATATTCCGGACTCCCGTCCACTCGGTATCTCTGTGATCTTACAAGTCCGTTTGGGCTAGTCCCAAATCCAAATCCAAATCCAGTTCCAGGTTCCAAGTCTCGAGTTTGAATCAACCAGATCAAGGCCCAGATCTAGGTCCAAATTCAGGCCCAAGCTGAGAACATATACATGGTGGACAGTTCCTCTCCTCTCCTCCCTTCTCCCCGCCGCCCATTCGTATAAAGCAGCATTAATGCTGTGTTCGGGAGCCAAGTATCACGGGGCTTTGGAAAGAGGCTTGGATTCAAGTTCAGGAGTCAGGAGAAGGAGGCTTGAGAGGTCCGAGAGGCCTGAGACCAACATAATATGCTCTTTACGTCTGCACTGGCCATTATCCGGGCCATGCTTCAACAATTGCACAAAATGACTATGCCACGCTAAGCCTCAGCATCAGCATCAAAGGTTGATGTTTAGTGGTTGACTGGCTAGCTGTCTGGCTGTATGGTCGGCTGGCCAGAGGTTTAGTGGTTCCTAGTGGTCACTAGTTGGACCTTCCGTTGCGCTGGGAGTGCGGTCTGGCCCGTGTGTAAGGTGCAGATGCCTCGAGCCAAGAACCGAGGCAGGGATTTAATAGATGGGGAAGGCTTTATCAAATCGATAAAATAGCGATGGGAAAACTGGAAAGGTCCAGGGTATCCTTGCCCTGCAAAAGTCTAAGTTCAACAACCTCTTAGGTCCTGGGTACCGGCTCTATACGGCGTCCTTTTTTTTTCTAATTTACAGGTCTTTTCCTGTGTTTGTGTGTGTGTGCTGTCCTTTACTCATCTTTTTCTTCTTCTCCTTCTCTTCTGTTTATTTCTCATTCCCGAAATAGGGTCAAGGAAACAATCCGCCACAAATCGGGCAGCCTAGGCCTGGTGCAAAGTAACCTTTTCCCCTGGTTCACAAACATTAGGTTTTGCCTCGAAGTCTCGAAATGACAGACCTCGAGCTTGGATGTTTTTGTACCTATGTACCAATAAAGGAGGATCGCGGAAAAAGGGGAACCCAATATCTGAGAAGAAGGCTAGCAAATGCAATGCAAGACGCAAGACGCAAGAGAGTGTCATAGCCGAATCTTCCAGTGACATCCAGAAAGTTAAGGACATAGGGAATATGAACATCGCCGTATCATTGTCCTTTGCCATGGTTTCTTGTTTTTCTATTCGTTGACGTTGACGTTGACACTGTCTCGATGTCGTCATAAGGGGAGAGTAAGGAGGGTCGCCCAAGCTAAGCGAGTAAGCCGAAGAAACCCAAGCCAAGGGAAAAAAAAAAAAAAAAAGAAAAAAAAAAAGACATAAAATATTCAATAATACATAAGCAGAGAAGCCAGCTGCCTTGGTAAGCAAAGACATAATTTATCATGAATTTATAGTTGGATAAAAACGTAATGTTCCTTTTTTCTCTTTTCTTTTTCCTGTCGCTTTTGTTTTTACTTTCAGCTTATCCAGGCCCGCCTACCAAAGGGAACGACCAGGAAGAGAGGAGAGGAGGACGGCCTGACGCAAAGAAGCTATGTCCCTATCTTTGTTCCAGTTTCTTTGTGGTCCCGCCTTGTTGTCGTATTCCATATTTACTCTTGTCCATCTGGTCCTCTCCTCTGTCTGTCTACTTGGTGTGTTTATGTATGCAGGCCGGCGGCCAGATCCGATTTCGTCAAAGTCACCCTCATCATAATCATCATAATCGTAATCGTCATCGTAAGCATACATGCTAAAGTCATACCCATACTTACACTCATGCCCATACCCAGCAGCATCACGTCACGTAACGGTTAGACAGGAAATAATAAAGTCACCCAAAAGCACATCCGCGGGAGCACTATACTGTCTAAATACAAATGCATGACCCAGCACTCCATACAGAAAGCCAGAGCCACACCAACGCAATGTTGAAACCGCGCTTGTTAGTTGGCATCAGATCCCACCCCAGGAGAAGAAATGTATTTACCGGGTTATGCTAGTGTACTGCTGTACATGATCATAGTACATGACATGGTCCGTTTGTATCTAGTGTATTATTAGTACAGGTGCACCACTTCTTATCTACCATTTTACTTACTTCAGATCATATATGTTCCCCATGTTGTAACCAAGCTCCTTGTCGGGTCTGTTTTCTTACTCATGCACTATTATGCTAGTGTACCCGTTTGGTTGACATTAGCTTTCCCTTGACGTCAGCCTTCCTGGATGACAAAGTCTTGTTTCTCTTCTCCTCTGGCCCCAGTTACACACTACACACCACATAGTATATAGTACATAGTACATAGTACACAGTACACAGTACGTGTTTCTCATTGCACATTGCACACTATAATAAACATTAAATTTCTAGTGTGTGAGATGTAAAAATAATATTTGTGGCTCAGCACATAACAAACAACTAAATAACCGCAGCCCTCCTGTAGTCGTCCTCGAGAGGAATGATATCGGGAGCAAAAGATCAAAGCGATAAAATCAAGTGTAGAAGAACTAGTTGACCAAACAAACAAAGAGGCGTATGGGGGACGTGCTATGTGTACACACATACAGCACACACATATACCATACAGACTCGTTCACTTATTATGTATGCGCTTCCGTCCGTTCATCTCGCCTCCCTGTTCTCTCCCATAGCAATAAATGCGTTCGCCAGTGCGTGCATTAGGGCTGTGACCTTAGTATAGTCTAGTCTGACATCCAAACGAGCAAAAAAGAAACGCCATGTATATCTCAGTTGCACAAACTATATTAGCAGAAGAAAACAATGGCAAAGGGAGATAAAGACAGACACAGACACACCTGCAGAACAACCCCCAGATTCCAAAGCCAAAACAAGGGCCAGGCCAAAGAAAACTACTCTTAGATCTACATTGCAACCCAAACTCAAGTACAGCTCTTTGTTTTTTGAGCTTTAGGCTCGTCGTTATTGTCGCTGGCACTGCTGTTGCTCGGCTGCTGCATGATGATGATTATTAGCATTGCTGATGCAAGGTTGCGGGCCAAAAGAGTATGCAATAAATAAACCTGCGCTTTGATAAACACAAAGCCTCTCGGGTGTCCTCTTTTGGCCTTTTTCTCCCTTCGTCTTCCTCTTCTCTCTTTAACACCCCCCCCCCCCCCCCCCCCCCCCCTTCGACCATCCGCTTCTCCCTTCTCTCCTCTCTCACAAGTCGGCCCACTCCTGTTAAAGGATTGCCTCCCTCCTGGCTCTCCTCTCCCCAAAAAGAAGCTTTTTTTTGGAATCCGCCGATGTCCTGCTGTTTCTCCTTCCTCTCTTTTCCTTATCCCTGCATCCTCTCCTCGGCCTTTGTCCACGACAGGGCTGGTCGCTAACTACTGGCCGACAGACTGGCCGACCAACTAACCGACCAAACAACGCTAAAAGGACTTGTAAGGTTGGCAAGAAGAAAAAAGGGAAAAAAGAAAAAAAGGACAAAGACTTGTCTTTGTGTCTAAGACTCGGACATCAGCGATTCGAGACTTGAGCTGCTACCCTCCAGCTAGCCAGTTAGCCGGCTAGAGAGATACGAGCGGTTAAGAAGGCTTGTGTTTGCGTTTGCGTTGTTCCGGCATCGTTTGTCGATAAAGTTCGTAATATATTTAGTTAAGAAAGAAAACCCTGCATTGCTTCCATCATCGTGGACATGAAGCCTCGGTTCAACCCTTTTTTGTTTCACTTCGTTATTCTTGACCAAGCAAGGCAAAGCCAAGAACTTGCTTCGTTTTTCTGTGTGTATATGGAATTTTGGCGTCTGGCAAAACGAGGCTATGTTTCCTTCCTTACAGTGGAGTCCCCCTGTGGCAGACAATTCGTTTGTGGGGTGTGGCAGCGACAGTGGAGACTTGATATTCCTCGTCTATCATTGGCCAACGCCACAACTGACCACTGTCAACCAATCTTTACAATTCTACCTTCTTTCTTCCTGGCTCTACGAATTTGTTCCATCAGCCCCATGTGAGCACTTGATGCACAGCCCAACCTTCACTTCTTACGATTATCGTCCTGCCCCTGTCATACATTTTGTTGTTTTTTTTTATTTTTTATTTTTTCAGGGCGACCACGCATCATACGCCATCTGCAATGAGAGGCCAAGCGAGGAGCCACGAAAGCAAAGTAGCTAAAAGTGTCAAAAGAACCAAGTCACAAAAGTATTTAGCCATACACCACCACGACTTGCACAGGTAGACGATCAATATCGGCTCGAGAATATCCCCATTCAGCTGCTCAACTACCCAACTACTCAACTTGAATATTCCAGGCTACCAACTGTACATATTCGGATCGAATTACTCGCTATAGGAAGTTATTTAAACGTACAATAAAAAGCCTCCACCACCAAACGATCTCGTGACCCTAAAACACCGACTCACGCTACAATCCATCCTGCCTGCCTCTCCCCAACACTCCAATAGCGCGCCTTACACAGTCAAGTTCCTTTAACGTTCGCATCTCTTTCCCGTTTACAAACTAGATTCCCGCAGGATCTAATGCTTTTTTTCTTTCAGCATGTTCCTATAAATGGGTCGCTCGTTACCTCGATCCCATCTGGCTAACCTCTTCAGAGTTATTTTCTCGTCCAAAGGTCTCCGTGGGTGGAGTGCTAATTCAGCTTTTGAGCAAAACAAAAACGGCAGTTCTAGACCACGCTAGTTTGCCAATTATGAGCTGACACCGAACTACTCGATATGAGCATGTGACGATTACCTTTCGATGTAGCTACGGGTCACCATCATTAGCGTCCATATGAAGGTTCCCTTTTCATCGGGTTGCCTATATCTGGCTCCAAACAAAAGGTCTTTCAGAAAGTTTTCCTGCTCATATATAGAGCTGATTTGGCGTTCTCAGGTCTCCAACAAACTTACTTAATGATATAAATTCACTTCTCCTAACCAGGCAAGTCATTGCGTCTATAAAAATAACAACCAATACGCATTGCGGGGGGGGGGGGGGGGGGGATTTTTGTATCAAAGCCACATCTCGCTATATTTCAAACTTGATGAGTCTTTTTTTTTCCTGGCACTCGTCTTATCCACCTTATTGGACGTTCGAAACAAGCTCTTCGTGATTAAGAACAACAATCTTGACTTGTACGCCTCCTACAAACAAACACCACCAAGATGCCAATGTATCAATGCATATCACAAGCTTCTACTCATTCAACTATACCCTTGTCTAGTGACAACTAAAAAGAAAACGGTCAAAAAAAGCAACAGAGCGGAAGCTTGCTCCGGTCGACCAATGCCCCTCCTCCCCTCCCCCTGTGTGGCAAAATGTTTGCTCGCCCCAAGCTATGCGGTGGATACCCCTCTCTCAGGAAAGCAAACGCTCTGTGCACTTGCTGGTACACATGAGACAAGTCCACGTCGATGAGCTGTACACTTCTTGCAAGGCTACGTGCACCAAAGGTTTCTATACACTACCCGTTCATTATTGGAATAGCTCTGTTACTAAATGCGACATTGCAACAGCTGGCGGAGGTGACACGATTTTTTTCGTCGTCACATGTGTTGAGGCCTCTGACCCTAACACTGCTGGGTGGGTCAGCATCGCTTTCGTGGGTCATGGATCAACATGCCATCACAAATTTTGAATGTTTGCACCATCTCCATAGATATTATAATAGGGAATCAACATCAAGAACACAAACTGCAGCAAAATTCATTTGTAGATCCTTCAAACCAATTGACAATAGTATGTTGCTTGGGTTTCATTATTTTTTTAATAATTCGTGTTAAAATAATTGAAGACGCCGCAAGTTATGCATCACTTCTGGCTGTGGACAAAAAACAACCCATCCGTAGAAAACCCCATATCCTTCCATATGATGCAATAAACACCAGAAACAAAATAGACCAAACCCAGGTGCCCCCAACCTCGTGGGAGAAAACATGCCGCCAGATAATACAGCGGCCCGTGACTCGTATAATCAAATGTGCAAAAGAGCAGAAATCAAATAGCTAAGGAAACAAAGGGCGCAATGGATAAACACCAATGGTTTAACCACCGAAACCGTACAGAGTGCGGCCTTGTCTCTTCAGAGCATAGACAACATCCAGAGAGGTAACAGTCTTGCGCTTGGCGTGCTCGGTGTATGTGACAGCATCACGGATTACACCTTCAAGGAAGGACTTGAGAACACCACGGGTTTCCTCATAAATCATGGCCGAGATACGCTTGACACCACCACGACGGGCAAGACGACGAATAGCAGGCTTTGTGATACCCTGAATGTTGTCACGAAGAATCTTGCGGTGACGCTTGGCGCCGCCCTTACCAAGACCCTTACCACCTTTGCCGCCTGTGAGAGTATTCAGTTAGACCAATGTTATGAACAGTATTTAAGAACACAAAACAATAATAAAAATTCAAAAAAGGGCGATGATGATGATTGGCAACTTACGTCCAGACATTGTAGAGTTTTAATGAAAGTTTTTAGAATAAAAAAAGAAAGAAAGAAAAAAAAAAAAGTAGACCAGTAGCACGAGGGCAATATTCTTCGGAAGGAGAAAAGAGTTGTTCTGAAGTTCAGAAACAGATTGGTTGATTTGGGTTAAAGTGAGATGTTGTATGCAGGTATACTCAGCCAAAAACTAGGGGGCATACTGACATCTTTAAACAAGTTGTGAACAATTCCCGATCACTCAAAATAAAACTTGCTAAAAACGCGTACTGATTTGTTGCACTGTAGCCCCACTATTTCTGTTTCCAACGCGCTGAAGTTGCTTAATTAATTTGCATGACCAACCAGGACCTCTAGCAACATAGTACTTCCAAAAAGAGACAAAAGACGCTCTAACCAATCAAAAAAATGCATTTGCGGCATTTGTCTCCACTCTAGCATTCCCCTTCCCTATTTGGCTAGATATTTCCAGCCTTGTTCTTTTTCTCATGCTCTCCTAGTTTAATTATATACATGGAATTGCACAAAGCGTGTCTTTCACAACGCGTCTTTAACAAGGCGCCAACAGACCTCTCGCTTGGATAAAAATATTTTTTTGTGATAGACTAGGCTAGCAATGTAAATTTTATGCAGCAATGTGCTTTTTCAAATTGAATGAGTTTTGTCATGGCTATATCTTAGGGTTACAACCACAAATAATGCCATTGAATTACACCAAAATAATGATGTCTAAACTATAGATGTCGGATCTTGTCTACAAATATATGTTAGTGGTTACTTTGTTTTCCTTTTCACTTTTGGTTGTTCTACTAGTTGATGATTTTTCTAACATAACATAACATCAGACCAGTTCATCATCCATTGCCTTACTTTTCTTCTGATAACAAAAGACATTTCATGGCCTTCCTGTTTCAGACAGATTAGATTGAGTTATCTGCTCATTATTTTTCAGGCCCACTTATTAAATTGCCATTTTGGCCACGCGCCTTTTTTCTCTATTTTTTACATGGTGGCTTTTGCTCAGTTGTCAGTCGCGCCTGCCATCTTTTTTTTCTGCCCCTGTTTAGCCTCTGTTGCCTTTGAAACGCAATCACAAATCAGCCAGAGGACCCACAACTAGAATACAAATACCTGTCATGTCCCATCGTTCTAGCCCATAATCTTCTCTCTTGCATCCACACTACTCACTTTTTAACTCATCTTCTCATCCTCACCATACATTCATCACCTATCAATCAACTGAAAAAAAGTTGTTTATTCTCTACTACCAATCAAACTAAAATACACAATGGCTCGCACGAAGCAGACGTAAGTTTTTGATTCTCTATACCTACCAGCCATTACATTTCCCTCCTGAATCATCGAGGTCAAACCAACGCGTCCAGCTCACTAACATTGGACTCTATTACAGCGCCCGTAAGTCCACTGGTGGCAAAGCCCCTCGCAAGCAGCTGGCTTCCAAGGCCGCTCGCAAGTCTGCCCCCTCAACCGGTGGTGTCAAGAAGCCTCACCGTTACAAGCCTGGTACCGTCGCTCTCCGTGAGATTCGTCGCTACCAGAAGTCGACCGAGCTTCTGATTCGCAAGCTGCCTTTCCAGCGTCTGGTTCGTGAAATCGCCCAAGATTTCAAGTCCGATCTTCGCTTCCAGTCTTCCGCCATTGGCGCTCTTCAGGAGTCCGTCGAGTCTTATCTCGTCTCTCTCTTCGAGGACACCAACCTGTGCGCCATTCACGCCAAGCGTGTCACCATCCAATCGGTAAGAAACATCATACCAACATTCATGCCGTATACAAATCACTAACACCCCCATAGAAGGACATCCAACTGGCCCGTCGTCTCCGTGGCGAGCGCAACTAAACGCGACTAATGTGTTTTGGCATTTTCTTTATTTTTCGACTTTCAGTGGTTCGCGGAATACCACGCGATAGTTTAGTGTTATTGTCACAGTGGGGATAATTCGGCGTTGAGTGATTGCTTATCTTTTTTATTGCTGGGTGGTTTTGTAAACTATCATTTTTATTGTAGCGGCCAACAGTGCCGCATTTGGGACCTGCAATGCAACATGCTTCATGATTCATTTTCATTCAAAAACACCCACCCCATTCACATAAATTAACGTATAGTAAACTGTGGAATACTGTTGATCGAATGCAAACTAGCAGCAAAACTGGTACGTTTTGCTCCGTTGACCGATGCGTCCATCATGTTGCCTGAATTAAGGAGATATAGGCCAGATGTAGGACTACGTGTCAGATCACATGATCATTTAAGTCAAATAGCCAATGATATCCTGATGCTGAAGAGTGATCACGTGCTATGTATCATGACCAAGTTATAGTTGGGACATTGTGAAAAAGACAGCAACTTTTGTGAGCGTAAATATTTCAGCTTACAGGCTAAACAGAAAATAATAATGATAGTACAATCACCAGGTGGGAGAATCTCATCATAATCGAAAATAAAAAGAACATAAAAGCAAAGGCCCCGACACCGCCAACTAAAGTCCAACAGAAGAAAAAGAAAGAAAGATATGAAGAAAAGAAAAAAAACTGGCAAGTAGACCCTGATGTGAAACACACATGTAGATGAAAAAAAACGACAATAAAGGGAAAAAAAAAAAAAAAAAAAACAACTGTAGAATATACGTCGAAAGGCGTGTTATTCCACGATGCCAAAATTAAGCCCAGCCGGCCTCGGCAGTAACGGTAGGGACATTGGTGAAAACATCAAAAGCACCCGTACCAACCTTGCTGAGCTTGCCCATGACAATACGTGAACTTGGGGTCTTCAGATCATCCCAGTCGCCAGAAATCAGTGCCTCCTTCAGGAAACCAAGTGTAGTCTCGAAGCTCATCTTGGTGAAGGGACTGACGTTGCCCTTGAGGCCGATACGGTTGAAAGGGGTGAAGCCACCATTTCGTGTCATGTAGTCACTGATTAGATTGAGGTGGCGAGCATCAACTGAGATACCGTGAGAAGAGAAGACGGCATTTAGCTCTTGGATGATATTGTTGCGAGCAGCTTCAACACCATATTCTTCTAGGACAGCCGCAATATCGTTGGTGTAAATCCGATCCTCATCAATAAAGTCAGAGTATTTACGAACTTCGCGGAGGTTGATACCAGCAGCATGGATAACATTGGCCTTGATATCTTGATGAGTCACAGGATCCACCAGGCTCTCATCCTCTACAAAGGTACAGGCGCCAACTCCAGGAATCTGGCGAATGACAGATTTACGAATAGCGTCCTGAACCAAGTTGAGCATAATGAGCTTGGGGGTTTCAATATCGAATTCAAGACTGAGCTCAGCCCAAGACCCAGTATGCTCATCGCACCTGAAGCGAGTGATATTCTCATGTTTTTGTAGAACACGACGAGAGCGATGGGCACTCGTGATCTTGAAGATTTTGTTGGAACTGGTAGAGGCAGAATCCGCCTCAGAGTCTGAGTCTCTGCTGGCATCCTGTGAGTTGTCAGCCTTGGGGCTGCTGGCAAAACCCTCGTCCTCGTCGTCTTCCTCGTCACTGCTATCTGCCTCACGCTCAATCGCATTATCCTCATCATCATTGGCACCATAGGACGATGCCTCGGTACGGTTGGCCTTGCGCTTGGCTGTGGTGGCATCATTGTCATCGTCATCATCACTGTCATCCTCGTCTTCATCATCAGCAGAGCGATTGTTGGTAGATGAAGTAGATGCCATTTCAACAGTGCCAACGGAAACACCAACGGCCGGAGTAGATGAGTTACTATCGCTCAAACGCTTCTTAATTTCCTTCTTAGTAAAGGAAAGAAGCTTAGTCAAGAAGTGAGTCTCAACGGCTGAAATAACGTCATCGACAGTAACAGCATATATCTTGGTGTATTCCTCCGAGGGGAAGAAGGACAGTTTGATATCGTAAATCTTGGCTAGGGCGTGACCCTTGCCCTTGCCGACACGCTCCTTGACAACAGCCTTGTCGAGAATATCAGACATGGGCAAGATTGAAAGCGACTTGGCAAAGGCTTGGGCTTGAGGCTTGCTCACACCATCACGGAGAACTAGGGTCATACTGGGAGTCTTGAGCTTCACGGCAGCAGTCATCAGAATTTCACGCAGGCGGGGAATACCCAGCGTGACGTTCTTGGCTGAATGACCAGCCAAATGGAATGTGTTTAGAGTCATTTGGGTTGACGGCTCACCAATAGACTGGCCAGCAACAATACCAACAGCCTCGCCAGGCTCAGCCATAGAGCGCATGTACTTGGCAGCAAAGAGCAGCTCAGCATCCTTTTTGCTAATACAAGCCGTCGAAAGCTTCTTTTCCTTGTCCTTGACGACGCCATCGGGGTTTTTGTTGATGTAATCAGTCATCTTCTTGTAGAAAGCTTCAGAGGTAGCGAACAAGTTGCGGGATGGGTTAAGAACAGAGGTAACCGGATCCTTGGCTTTTCCATCCTTGGCCTTGGAATGCTTGACAGCACTCTTCATTTGCTTCATAATCTCACTCTTGCGTTTTACCAATGACTCGTCTAGAGAGCCTAGGCTTAGCTGTGATGCCTCGGACTCCATGTTGCGGGCTACAAAGGTGAAGTCAGTCAGGTACTTTTGCTTGGACACATCCAGGCCATCTTCGCCGTAGAGTAGCTGCACAAGAGAGCCATCTGCATCACGAACAGTAGAATCGTACGAAACAGTAAGACCTTCCATTCCCTTGATGATACAACGCTGGAGATATCCAGAACTGGCTGTCTTGACAGCAGTGTCAATTAGACCTTCACGACCAGCCATGTGATGGAAGTAGTACTCCTGAGGACGAATACCAGACAAGAAGCGGTTAACAATGTACCCGCCAGCACGAACACTGGGATCAAAGGGATCGAAACAGGGGAGGGACTTTCCGCTGACCATGACTGGAACACGACGACCCTCCAAAACCTGCTGACCAAGATTGACTGAGATTTGGTTGGCATTGACTTGACCACCCTTGGCACCAGAGGTAGTCATTGCCTGCATTCGGTTTTGTGGGAAGAGCTTCTCTAAGCCTACGGGCATGCATGAGCTGGTTGCTTCAGTAGTAAGACCAGCAGTTTGCTGATTCATAAGACGATCAAGACCCTCGTGCTTCACAGGATCGCGCAAGACCTCCTCCATACGCTTCATGAGCTCCGGGTTGGTGGCGCTGATGGAGGAGTCGTTTTCATCCAGGGAGACATACTTCTTGGCAACGCCCAGGCCCACAGTTTGGGCACCGGAAAGAGCCTTGAGACGTGCCGCCTCGCCGTGCTTAGTGAGGCGAAGATCGTCCATGCCACAGCTAAAAGCACGCATGTGAAGATAGCGAGTCAAAAGACGACCAAACGATGAGAGTGTCTTGCCGGCAATAGCGGCACCGTATACTTCATGAATGGCATGTATCATACCACCCGAGCTGGGACCTAACTGAGACTTGTCAAGGATACCCGAGATAAACTCGCCGTCGATGAAACGAACAAGAGCTTCGTCCTCGCCACCAATGCCCCACTGGGCAGCCTTGAGCTGGGTCTTCCCATTCATCCAAAGTCCGCCACAGTTAGGCGGCTTAATGTTCTTGAGGATAGTAGTGACTACCTGCTTGCCAGTCCAGCGGGGAAAAGGCTTCAGGACGGCTGGTGGTACTAACTCTAAACGGTCGCCCAAAATATGGCCATGTTCAGGGCGAAGGGCTGCGTAGACGAGTTGTTGGTAGTCACCACGACCGAAGAAGGAGTCCTTGCTGCAAAGGGCAACCGAGACGGACAAATGATCCTGAATCAGACCACGGAGAGGCTTGCCCTGTGTACCTGAAATGTACTGGTGGTCGGTATCGGCAATTTGCAAGGCTTCAGCGCGAGCAATTTCGTTTTGCGGGAAGTGCATATTCATTTCGTCGCCATCAAAATCGGCATTGTAGGTATTACAGTTGGCATAGTGCATACGAATAGTCTTTTCGGCGGGAAGAACGCGAACACGATGGCCCATAATAGAGGGCTTATGAAGAGTAGGCTGGCGGTTCATAAGCACAACATCACCGTTGGTGATATGGCGGTGGACCTTCTTGTTCTTAGTACCAGTCGACGATACAGAGGAGGGAGCCAGGAGTTGGTTGGCCAGAGCTGCCCGCTGATCGGGGGTTTTCCAGCGGAGATTAGTCAGCTGACCGGTCTCACTTTCAATGGCAACAGCACCAGGCCACTGCGAAGCGCCGTTAATGACAGCCTGATGAAGCTCACGGAAGTTATGGCTCGTCACAGGCTCAGGGTAGGTCAAGCGTGTGGCAAAGACGAGAGGCACACCGATTTCGTTGGTTTCGATGTTGGGGTCGGGGGAGATGACGGAGCGGGCAGCGTAGTTGACACGCTTGCCCATCATGTTCATACGGAACAGACCCTCCTTTTTCTCAAGCTTCTGCTTGATGCCTTCCTCGTTCTTGAGAGCAGCAGCGCCTTTGGTGGGGTTTAGGTTCTTGTCGATAAGCGAGTTTACAGCGCCCTGGAGCTCAATCCAGGCTCTGTGTAGATCAGCAAGCTCTCGCATAGATCGTGCCTTGCCATCCTCAAGCATACCGGCACGCTGGATGCGCTCGCAGCTGCGAAGAATGTTCTTGAACAGAGAATTTTGTTCGTTCTCGGAGATTTGGCCTGCACCCATACGAGCTTCAGGGCGATAGCGATTCGGTGGCACTAGGATAGCCTCAATGAAGAACATGTCTGGCGTAACGGTGGCCACTTTTCTCGAGGGTCGTGAGTTGTATAGCAAAGACAAAATCTTTTGCTCTTTCTTGAACAGCAATTCCATGCGACTCTGAACCTCCATGGCGCTAAGATACCGCTGCGACGGCCTGTTGTCAACACTCACAGGAGCATCGCCCATATCGACATCGGAGTCAGCGGTACCATTGGTATTGGAGCTGACATCGACGGCCTCGTCCTCTTGGTCAACAGCCTGGGACTGAGTGGCCTTGGATGCATGCGAAATCATGGCATCTGTAGCTTTTAACCGACGAGACTTCAGACTATTGATTTCCTTGGTGGATAGAGATTTCTCGAAGATTTTGACGGCCCCATCCTTGCGGTAGCGCGGTGAAACACCCTGGCAGGTGGAACACTTTCCTACGCGATTAGCCTCAACCAGGAACTCCTTTACTAGCACGCGGCGCAAAGAGGTGGCTCCTTCGTGCTTGGAATCCATGGCCTCGGAAACAAGCATGCGGCGGCCTTTAATGGCGGAGGCTACAAAGCGATTACGTTTGCGAATGACCATGTCTTGCGTGCTAGAAGCACCATCCTCCTCAGCCTCACTTTCCGAGCCAGGATGGCGAAGGTCGTCTGGGAGATAAGAAAGGTCTTCATCAAGAGTGTCGATATGATGCGCTGCTTCCATCAGACCGTACTGCAGAAGCTGGAATTTGCAAAGGTATTTATGGAGAGAGCGGGACGACATACGGAAGCCACTGCAGTAACGGCACTGGGCACGCAGCAGCGTCAAGACTTGATCGATAAAAGTAGGGTGGTAGACGGGACAAGGAAGTTCGATGTGGCCAGCATGGCCGGGGCAGTGGTACTGGTTCAAGTGGCAGGTCAAGCATCTATAGCGAGAGAAGACCCGTGTTAATACGTGAAGGAGGGGAACTTGGAGAAGAAGCTATCGCAGATTGTATAAATTGTATACATGACTTACGGTGAGTCGCCCCATGCGCCTAGAACCTGGTCATAGAGACCGCCTGGCACGGGATTCAGAAGAGAATCAAAGGAGTTGCTGTTCTGAATTCGTTTGACAGAAATGGATCGCACATCTTGGCTGGTCAAGAAGTCAAACTCAACCCGGTCGACCGTTGTGGTCACGGGATTGGAAATATTCATCGTAACGGTTGGAGGCGGAAGTCTAGATAGATACAAGAGACGTGTCTAGCAAGACAGCAGAGGTGCTGCATCCAAACCGACAAGCACACGAAGGGCAATATACTCGATGTTTCGTGAGCGCCGTGCTTTAGAATATTGAGTTCTCTGAAGGCCTTCTTGGTAGGTAAAGAAGGAAAGAGAGAGAGAGAGAGAGAGAGAGAGAGAGAGAGAAAAGACGAAAATGGGCTCTCTCAAGAAGTCTAGGCCAAGGCTGTGAACATTAGCGAAGAACCAATGAGCCTAGGAAGAGTAGAAAAAACGGAAGAAAGAACAGAAGGCAAAGGCAAATCGCAAACGTAAAAAATCAACTAGCCGTTGTGCCGTACAGTGAAGAAAATTAAGCAACAAAAATGCAAAAAAAAAAAAATCTTATCGGCTTCCAGAACAAATGCGCGACTGAATTTTGCCTGGTGAAGTGGGGCAGAGACCCATTGAATTTTTTTGGCGGTGAATGTTGGCAAAACTCTGAAAGGCGGTGTATGTGGATCGCGATAAGATAAGCTTCGAAGAGAGAAAGTTAGAGCAAGAGAAAAACAAAAAGCCCTCTTCAATATAAGACAAGCGGGCTTCCCATGCGACCCGCTGAACCATGCTGAATGCCGCGTCGCTTTGTAATGTATTCAGGCACTACGCCATCTTGATGTTTGCAAATACAACATGCCACAGCCAGATTTTAAATTACGAAGAGCCCTGGGCAAATCTCATGTCACAATTATTATGGGACCAACTGTAATCTGTGTTATGCTTGATTTTTGTGACACGTAACACTATATGATGAGCAATCAATTGAACTTTACCAGCTATATACATGCATTAATGCACGTCTTAAGCAAGAAATTCGAGCAAGTTGTTATAATAATAAATGCAGTTTGTATTGGGCTAGAAATATACAATAATAATAGTAATAATGATGATGACGATGGTAGCGAATAAATGACAGTCCGGATGAGGGAGTCTGAACTCCCCCCCCCCCCATTGGACATGAGGAAAAATGCCAGTCCAGAATCTATATACAGGAAACGCCAAACTATGATGCAGCGAGGACATAAAATAAACAACGAAGACGAGGAAGGAGGAAGGAAAGAAGACAAGATGCTCCACAGCAAAGCAAAACTCCAGGGATAGGATATCATAAGCAACGTGAGATGGATGAAGTATACTGTCCAAAGACAGATTGACTGATGACAAGGAAAAGGAAAAAAAAAGGAAAAGTAAACAAAGAATTGCTCACTGGCCCCAGGTGTGGACTTGGTTGCAAGGTACCATGGCGGGCGCAATCATGCCACCAACAGGGCCCATGGAAATGTGGTGGGGAGGGGGAGAGGTCAAGGGATGGGCCATGGGTTGAACAGCCATGGGAAGTCTCTGCTGATGAAGAGCATCGTAGGCATCGGCCTGCAAATCAACGCTTCTGAGATCGAAGCGCTTGGAGCAGCCATCTTCCATATGTCTGCATGAGCCTGGTTAGCTTCCCATGTTCCTGATAGTGAGAGATAGAGTAGAGTATGAATTTAAAGCTTACCTGCGCAGGGTATCCTTGCGAGCAAACTTGCGACCGCAGTAGTCGCAAGAGTGGTTACGTTCCTTCATGTGCACACTCTGATGGTGGCGCTGCAAATCGGTCTTGCGAACAAACTTCTTGGTGCAGTCCGTCACCTCGCAAGGGAAGGGGTACTCGCGCTTTTCGTCATGGGTTTCCATGTGTGCCTTGTAGTTGTAGCTGCGGCTAAAGAGCTTACCGCATCCCTTGACCTCGCACTGGAAGTTGGCTTCTTCCTTGGTGGTGAGACGGCGAGGAGCCCGGCGACCACGCAGGCGGAAGCGGCGGTCAGCCAGAACAGACTCAGAAAGAGCAGCAGCGGGGGCTAGAAGCACGGGATCATGGGGGACCGAGGGGTGGATGTAGAAATGCTGGGCAGACTGCGAGTGAGGGGTCTGCTGCATAGGGTCGATAACATAGCCCTGGGGAGGGCCATACACATCGTTAATGAAGGGCGCAGCAGAGGTGGGGTGGATAGCAGGAGGCGAATAGCGGTTGCCGCTCAGGTTGCTGTAGGCTTCAAGGTGAGACTCATCCTTGATGCGTGGGGGAAGAGGAGTGGTGTGCATGAAAGGAGTTCCGAATGAGCTGTGAGAAGGCACAGGCGAGTGGCCACCAGTGGAAGCGGTTTCGACATTGTGGGGCTGGTGGTGGTATAGCTCCTGGGCGTATTCGCCATGAGCATGAGCGTTTTGAGATTGCTGCTCATAGGCATTGAAGCTATCGTAGTCCGAGGGCATGATTGAAGTAGGCATGGAGGTAGGGGTAGCTGAAGCACCAGTAGCATCAGACATCGAAGGAAGAGTCGATCCTGGGGAGCTCCAGCCAGCATGGACCATGGAGGAGCCAGAGTCCATAATGCCACATCCCGCATCAGAGTACATAGACTGAAGTCTGTACTGCTGCTCAACAGCCCCAGGGGACGACATACGGTAGTAGGTCGAAGGGGGGGTCGAGGGCGAGCGAGTGAGAGAGGGAGGCGAGAGTTCCATATTGAAGGTTGGCGAAAAGAGCGAAAGAGAGAAAAGAAAAAAAAAAGCGAAGCTGGATAAAGACAATGAAGCAGAGAGGTTGGTCAAGTAGATGCCAGCTAGTCAAGCTCAACTTGAGTCCCGAGAGTGATGTGATGTGATGTGATGTGAAGAGAAAGAAGCAATATATGTATAGTCGGAAGATGGATAGATATGTAGAGTATAGTATGCAATACCAAAATGAAGATGCGAAATTTACAAAACCAGGGAATGAATGAAGAAAAAAGAAGGCCAAGATGTACAAATGATGGGAATAAAACTTGCTGTATGTGCTGGAAACTTGCTTGCCAGAAACTTGAGAGATCGAGATCAAGATTTGACCTTGACAGCAACGGGGACCAGCTAGTACTTGTATCAAGTCTCTGCTCAAACAGATATCCGGAAAAACAACATGGTCTTGAGTTAGAGAACGAAAAAAAAAGCCAGAGCGCAATGCCAATGCATCCAAGGTCTCGATCTTGGCAAGAAGCCAAAAAGCCAACCGGGGGTGTGTACCAAGGACAGTAGGGACGAGAGAAAAAAAAAAAAAAAGAAGGGGTGTGAATAGGACGAGGATGAAAGGGTGTGAAATCCTAGAATGCGAATAGAACAAAGAGTGAAGGCACTGCGTGCAACACAAATCCATATGCATATGAAGCCGCCATCCCTGCAAGATGTTGGCCTATATGGGTGTGTCTAAGCCTTTCTTGGTCTTTTTCCATCCATCCTCAAATGTCCTGTAACTCTCTAGTAGCCAAAAACAGAATCCTTGGGCAACGATATGACCCGGCTTGCTTGCCGATTCATCGAGAAATCACTCTTAATCCATCGTCAGCCTTGCTATGGCTTTGACCTCACGTTATTCCACAGCAATTTCACTAGAAGACATGTAAAGAAAAGAGGAAATCGCTATTTCTGCATCCCATCTTGAAACCCAATCCTGGTAGCACCGTATCTCATAGAGCATTTTTAACAGCACACTAATCGTTAGCCTCTCAATGCAATAATTTCCAAGTGAGTTTCTATTTCAAGACTTGTGTATTTATCGTGTTTTTTTTTGCGAGTGACGTAGCATATAGGATTTAAATTTTGTTACTTATTATTGTTGAAGAGCTAATGCACAATCATGTGCTTTCTGATTCAACTTCTTTCTCCGCCTCTCATGCCTTACAGCCGATAATCCCAGTATTGCATAAATTGACATTGTCTGTGTCTGTGTCTTTGGTGCCAACCCCGCCTTGATGAGGGAGTTCTCAAATTCTTGGGTTTCAAAGGGCTCTAGCAGAGCAAGTAGGTTCAGGAAAGGCAGGCGGGCAGGCGGGCAGGCGGGGGGCTGTGCTTTAACCTTCAACATGCATTGCATTGCATACATCACATCACAGTCCGAAAAGCGACCGGACAATTGATTATCCGGGCCGGCTAACACAACCGACGAGTTTTAAGGCAACTACTTGGTTTGAGCACCAAGTGACTCGTGTAAGTCGAGTCCTTTGCACCTTCCTTATTTTCACATCACATATACGGTGGGGGGTTACCTTAGCCCAGACTTGATCCAACATCTTCCAAGGCTTCATCTGTATTTGCAGTGTCTTGTCTGTATGTTTGCGATATTTTATGACAAAAAAGGAAAGATAAATATCTCACCATCTTGCTCGCTCTTTACCCAACTAGATCTTTCTATTTTTTGGTCTTTTACTTGGAATAATTCAGCAGCACTCGGATCAAATACCCTTGAATTCAAAAAGCACCTGAAAAATCATCAAAGCCTCTCCCCCCCCCCCCCCCCCCCCCCCGGTCTTTCACTGTTTCGTCTCCATTATGGCTCGGTCCTCAATATTCCTCCTCATATCTCGCTCGGCCTCATCTAGCTCCATAGTTATTCTCCGATTTGCCTTCCATAGAAGAGATGGTTTCAAGATCTTAGCCCATTTTTCCCTTTTAGATCACATGCAATGATTTAATGTCCAATTCAAGGCCCTTTTCAAAGGGCCTTTCAAAGAACCCCTGTGTTGTGTTTTGGAAGGTGTAGTCTCCTCTCCACTATTATCGTTCTTTTTTCTATCTTTGTCTTCTCCACATAACAAGCGATGGGATGGGGCCTTTCTTACCATCGTGATGTTGTTTCTCGTCGATCCATGTTGCAGCAAATACTTGTTGGTCTGGTCTATATTTAGAACCATCGTCCTTTCGCCAAGTTCGTGCTTCAAGGAAAATATTAGTAATGTAAACGCAACATTGAAGTCAGGGCCGAGATTCATCTCTCTCTCTCTCTCTCTCTCTCTCTCTTGCTATTCTTAACTATCATAAGAAAAACAATCAATTTGGTCTATTTTCTGATTTCTCAGTCACCAGCAATGTCACATATCTAAAAGTAACCAAGGCGGGATTTATTGCTAGCCAAAACTTGATTAGTACTTTTGTACCGCCGTGCCCTGTTTTAACTAAGAAAACCTTTGGTACAGTTGTCGTAGATAGTCCTCTTTCAACTTCGTCGTACATTATACTTGCTATGCCATGAGCAACCACTCTGCACTGTATCGCTGCATGTCACTAATATCACATAGAGAGTATGGTAAACACACCAGAAACCCGAGTGTAGAGTGAAGAAGAATAGAAAATGGAAATGGAGAAGAAAAAAAAAAAACGCAAGATGAGAAATACATTTCTACTAGGAAATCCCCATCATCACAGTTGTGCTTCCGACAAAATACCTGCATCACTACACCCGTTCTTGGCCTCTACCTGCTTATCTTGCATGCTTATTCTCGCCACTACCCTTTAGCCATCTTTGTTTGTGAATTTTCAATGATGGGAATGGCATGAGCCTCGATCGCTGATGTTTCGGATTTCTCAATGCCTTGCGATCTTATGCGTCCAACCCTGATTAGATTAGACCAACGGAGCCGGCTTTGAGACCCTTGAGACCCCTTAAAGCCCTCCTCCACCACCCCCCCCCCCCCCCCCCCCCCATCCCCAACTTGTTGCATGGATCACGTTTCTTCCGTGCATTATCTTACCCACGAGGAGAATGAGGTCTATGCTTGGCCCTTGACCTCTTTGTACAAGGCAAGCCATCTAGTGAAACGAGCGACACTGATAATTTCCCTTTTCAACCTTTGCATTTACCTCTTCTGAGAGACAGCTTCTCTCTTTTTCATCTCATCTCTTCTTACCCTTTCTTATTTGCTCCTAGCCGCTCATGCCGGCTTGCGGCCTGTGATCTTGTACGATCTGTAATCTAATTGCTAGCAGCGGGGGAAATAACGGCCAGCATCGCATCTTGTGCTTGACTTGCCGCGTCTTTCTCCGGCTCCTTTCTGCTTCAAGCCCGAGTGCACCGTCTTCTAGATGCCCCAAGCATCATCGGTTAATTCACACTTGTGTCTCAAGTCTTTAGGTCGGCAAAGCTAGGATGGGGTGCTCAAGAGCGGATACAATATGCAACCTCCTCCCGGCTGACACCTGCATTACTAAGAGCATAGAGGGGAAAAATGAGGAGTAAGCAAAAGACCACCAAGAGATAAGCAAAAAGCCAACGCATGAGGGCCAGAAAAGGACCGGGGGTGATGAATAGCTAGAAAAGAAAAAAAGAAAAAAAAAAAAAAAAAAAAAAAAAAAAAAAAAAAAAAAAAAAAACGAACTTAAAAGCCCAGGTTCTATGCTGAGAAAATCCCTGGCACCACCAAAGGCCAACCTTAATTCACTGAGCAATTTTTGTCACGGCTTGGGATTTAGTCACAAAGTCCATAAACCAGAGTGCTGAAGGCCAATTGCTAGTCTAGAGTTACATTTTGTTTCCATTTTCAACTCGATCATCCAAGTTCTTGCTTGTGTGCGTTGCAGTGGGCTGAGCTATGTTGGTTGCAAATGATACCAGAGTATTTTTGGCAACACAAGTCGTAATGGGAGCTCTCTATTTACAGCTAGCTGGCTATTTGTGGCTAGTGAGGTATATATGACCTTGTGAAATTGCGCTGATGTAAAAAAAAGCAAGTCAGCCAAAACTTGTGTAAAATTGCCAACAACCAAGTCTCTATGCAACGTCGCAGCTTGCATCGAATCGCAGATGGCGATATTTACTAGGGTTACACTAGACATTAGGGTACAGACACACGTCACATATTGACAAACAGCACGTGACTACGTGCAATTTTGGTGTCCTTTTGCAGGGCGACTAAGACGCTTCATCGAGCTTCCCTGCCCAAATGCTTTAAGTCTTGACGAGGCTGTAGCAAGGTTGCGCCAAAACAGCTCTTGCTTTCAGCCTTGTCGCCATATACTGCTCTTGTCTCCCAGCGTTGTCTCTGATCGAAAGGAAGAAACGGGCCTTTCCAGCAAAAAGCGACAATGAAGTTTTTTATTGAGTATGGATGATATCTCATGATATATATATATATATATCTATCGACAAATTTTACCTGTTTGGCCTACTAATCCCCATTGCCTCACAGTGAACTCCCAGTTCTATTTCCGTATCCACGGATCTATCCAGGTGAGGTTTTATCGGAAATTCGTGTGGTAGATTTAGGCATGTGATTGTTTATGACTGACATGAGGTATCGCAGAACAATATGCGTGAGTTCAAGGTATTGATGAGTTTGGTGGTTGGCAAGCCTTTTCTAAGACTGACCATGTAACGTATCTTATTGCATGCTTGCTACAGCTATATGTGCGATCTGAAAAGTAGGAAACACCCTCCCTGAAGCGAATGATGCTGAGATTTCCATTGGTTTGCCTTGGATATATGGCCTGCACACAATATCTGGCATTGCAAGCAGCAGGTTTTCATTAACAAACGACACCTCGTATAGGAACACTTGATGCGGACGGAAACTGTGTGCTCGAAATGCCTTCGGGCACTGGAAAGACCGTATCTCTTCTTTCGCTCATTGTCGCCTATCAGCAAAACTCGCCAGAGCCTCGGAAGCTAATTTACTGCTCTCGTACGGTATCTGAGATTGAAAAGGCTCTGGCTGAACTGAAAAATCTCATGAAGTACCGTGCAGAACAGCTCGGCTATGAAGAAGAATTTCGCGCTTTGGGCTTGACGAGCCGAAAAAATTTGTGTCTTCATCCTTCGGTCAAGAAGGAGAAGAGCGGCGCCGTCGTTGATGCTAGATGCCGGAGTTTAACAGCATCCTTCATCATGGATAAAAAGGCACGCGGCGAGGACGTTGACCTGTGCTCTTATCACGATGTGAGTTAGGGATCGAGATATACCATGATATTGCGACCTTGGGCTGTCTCGCTACATCGCGAATATCGTGCTGATGTATTCTAACTTCCAATATAGAACCTCTACGAGAAGGATCCTCACAACTTGATCCCGAATGGCGTTTGGACGTTCGACAGTCTCCTTCGATATGGAGAAGAGAACAAACAGTGCCCGTACTTTACGGCCCGGCGAATGGTAAGAGTGCCTAGACCTTGCAGGATTTCGTTTTTCCCTTGGGCTAACCTTACATGTCCCGTTGGTAAAGTTCCAATTTTGCAACGTTGTTATTTACTCCTACCATTACCTTCTGGATCCCAAAATTGCAGAACGAGTGTCCAAGGAGTTCTCCCGGGATTGTATTGTGGTCTTCGACGAGGCCCATAACATTGACAATGTGTGCATTGAGGCCTTGAGCACTGATATCACAGAAGAGTCGCTCAAACGTGCAACACGTGGAGCCGCTAACCTTGAGCGCAAGGTGAACGAGCTTAAGGCTACAGATCAAGAAAAATTACGTAGCGAGTACGAAAAGCTCGTAGAAGGACTCCGAGAGGCAGAAGAGGCGAGACGAGAGGATGATGGATTCATGTCAAATCCAGGTAAGATAAAGTTTGCGATGACAGACGAGAAAAAAAAAAAAATATGCTTCTACGGAGACTAATTTCCCTTGCCAACACCTCCTAGCGCTCCCGGACGATCTTTTGCAGGAAGCCGTTCCGGGTAATATTCGTAAGGCAGAGCACTTCGTCGCCTTTTTGAAACGTTTCATCGAATACCTCAAGGTAAGCTGTTATATGCCGTGTTAGAGGTGTCCTTTCTTTGCATGACTTATCGACTCTAACACGATTTCCTCCTTAGACCCGAATGAAGATTCGCCATGTTATTTCAGAGACACCGCCTTCATTTCTATCCCACCTTAAGGAGCATACCTTTATCGAACGCAAGCCATTGCGCTTCTCCTCTGAGCGTTTGGCATCTTTGGTCCGCACCCTTGAGCTTACCAACATTGAGGACTACCAACCACTACAGGAGGTTGCTATTTTTGCAACCCTGGTGGCAACCTATGAAAAGGGGTTTGTGCTGATCTTGGAGCCATTCGAGTCTGATAGCGCTGAAGTACCCAACCCAGTTTTGCACTTTACATGCATGGATGCTGCCATTGCAATTCGCCCCGTGTTTGAACGTTTCCGGTCTGTTATCATCACATCTGGTACCATGTCGCCTCTAGACATGTACTCCAAAATGCTCGACTTTTCTACTGTGGTGCAAGAATCGTACACTATGACTCTTGCGCGTAAGTCCTTTATGCCGATGGTGATCACACGTGGGAGTGATCAGGCCTCGGTATCCACTGGCTTCAAGGTCCGCAATGAGCCTAGTGTGGTGCGTAACTACGGAACTATTCTCACTGAGTTTGCCAAAGTGACCCCTGATGGTATGGTCGTCTTCTTCCCGTCGTATCTGTATATGGAATCCATTATCAGCATGTGGCAGGGTATGGGTATCTTGGATGAGGTATGGAAGTACAAGTTGATTTTGGTAGAAACACCAGATGCCCAAGAGACGTCTCTGGCTTTGGAGACATACCGTACTGCTTGTTGCAATGGGCGGGGTGCAGTATTGCTCTGTGTTGCACGTGGCAAAGTTTCTGAAGGCATTGATTTCGACCACCAGTATGGCCGTACTGTCTTGTGTATTGGCGTGCCTTTCCAGTACACCGAATCCCGAATTCTCAAGGCCCGTCTTGAGTTTCTGCGGGAGACATACCGCATTCGCGAAAATGATTTCTTGTCGTTCGATGCCATGCGTCACGCTGCACAGTGCCTTGGCCGTGTACTTAGAGGAAAGGATGATTATGGAATCATGGTACTGGCTGACCGTCGTTTCCAGAAGAAGCGTAACCAGCTGCCTAAATGGATTAGCCAGGCTCTTAAAGAGACTGACGTTAATCTTAGTACTGATATGGCTGTGGGAAATGCGCGAAAATTCCTTCGCAATATGGCACAGCCCTTCAAGGCGAAGGACCAGGAAGGTATTAGCACCTGGAGTTATAAGGACTTGATGGCTCATAAAGAGAGACAGGATGAAGAGCGCATTCGAATTTTGCAAGAGGAAGCAGCGAAGGGAGCAAATGGGACGCTGGATGAAGCGGAATATGGGCTTGACGCTAATGAAATGATGGACCTCGACGAGTTTTGAGGGCCATACCAAGATGCTGCATATCTATCAATGAAGAAGCTTTGCTTATATTGAGTCAAATTACATACACAGAGATGGTAATAGGATGGATATAGAAATAAATAAATCTAAACATAGATACATACATAGATCGCGATACCCCCATGTTCAATACGTAGTATGGAACATGAGTTTATAGTGCTCCCAATGAAGTGCCCTCAACGTTGCGTTTCAACGCTTTCTGTGCACGCATTTCTGGCATGGTGTATTTGCGGCCTGGACGTCTTCCAATTTCAACACAGAGAAATCGAATGAAGTCATGACTCTTCCAGTAGCTCGTATGCGCACTTAACATGTTCAAATACTGTATCTCGAGAGGCCCTCCGCTCCCTCGCAAATACCAGTCGATTTGGCCGTTGTCATTGAGTAGCAATGCCTTTTTTTCTGCAACCTCTTCGCGGGTGAAGTCGTGTATCTCTAGTTCTAACTGCGAGGGAAGATGGATTGATGATGGGGGTGCGTTTTGGTTTTCTAAAGTGTCACCATCGTCATCAGGAGACGAAATGTCTGTGCTTGTGCTTGTCTTGGCTGGAGATGACGTTCCAGGCACCCAGCCTTTGAATGTATTACCAACACTTCTGAAAAAGGATGTTGTTGTGCTGGGAAGATAGGCTGTTTTCAGGCTTGCGGCATAGGCTGGATCGATAGTTCCCGTTAACAAGTAAGCTATTGGATCTTCCTTGGCTAATATATTGTACACATTTTCGACAGCCAAACAGCCAAACTTGCCTGCCTCGCCTGTCAAGGCCGGGTCATCAAAGTCACTCTGATCTGTTCCAGGTTTAGTGTGGCCACGGCGTGGAATCAGCGTACCACGCTCTAGAAGTAAGAAAAATGCAGACGGACTTCCACAGAGAATCAGGTTGCACGTATCAAATTCAAAGTGCAGACTTGATGGCGTATTAGGGGGGGATAAATCAAGTTTTGGGACGTAATTGGGTTGTCTCGAAAGAATGTCAAGAGCCATGGCGCTTCCTAGGGAGTGGCCGAGAATATGGACCCGGCCATTTTCGAGAAAACCTGGGTTGTTACGGCACCACAGGCGATATACCCTGTTGGCTTCCGAGACAAGAGCTGATATCATTTTTGACTTGTGATGAGACATATAAAAGGGGATATCGAACATCACGTCGGATATAATACTTCGGACAGCCGGGATTGTTGGCGGCTCAATATCCTTGAGACCAAACTGACCAGAGAGTGGCGGCTCCTCGGCATCTTCTTCTTCGTTTTCGACGGATCCATCGTCCCCAAACGACAGAGAATGGCGCCAATTAAGGGGCAGGATCATAATGCCATTATGCTCGGGGCGTAAAATACTCTTGACCGATGGGTTCTGAAGTTCAATGTTGACGGCTCGTCGAAATGAGTTGATAGCATGAGTGAAATGGAAACTCTCAACTCTTTTGGCAAACTTTTGGCCAATTCCGTGAGCAACCAGCACAAGATCAGTAACACGCCCCTTTTCTCTCTGTTTAAAACAGGCTGGGCACTCTTGACCACCTTCATCGGCACTAGCCAGATCGCCATTTTCTCCTTTAGAGACGTCGTCAGATGCACTACTGGCAGCCCAGTTATCAGATTTACTAGGATTCATCGACTTCTCATACAAATGTTCCCATGCCTCTCGATCAAAGCCTCTGATGACGGGAACACCAACATTAACACCCTTGAAAATGCGTGCAATGGGGCGGCGACTGTAGTATGCTGATGGTTTGAGGCTAGGCTTTAGAATAAAGGCATGGCGAGAATCTCGATAGATGACATGGTGGTTAGTGTAAGGGATTGTGTTAGCTGTAGGTTCTCCTGGCTGTTCGCCAGATTCGTTTGCTGAATCTGGGGGATATTGTAGAGCGCCTTCAGCCGCAGCCTCATCATAAAAACATCGGATAGCACAGTATATGTCGTTTGATAGTCGCGGTTCGTTGAGACAAGGCATCTTTGCGTTAGGATTCGACAATTCTTGAGGCCACAAAGGGTAAGATATTTTTTCTTCGCCGGCTGCTCCAATCTCAACAGCACATGAAAGCTCAACCTGCCACGTCTCACTCCAAGCTCGCAACTCGCGATATCCAGCTTCTAGTTGATTAGCCACATTAACAGAGACAGGCATCATGGTGTCTCTGAGAATACATGTTAGTAGCCAAACCCCAAGTAGAAGCAATAAAAGGAAGGAACTAGGAAATTTAGACTTACTTGTAAAACCAAGTCGCCCGCATCACGGGGGAAAGATCATTTACCGGTGACCAATAAATGGGTTTCATTATCAGTTCAGCTACATTCACCA
This sequence comes from Ceratocystis colombiana, assembly GCA_026419805.1. Lineage (NCBI taxonomy): Eukaryota > Fungi > Ascomycota > Sordariomycetes > Microascales > Ceratocystidaceae > Ceratocystis > Ceratocystis colombiana. The sequence continues at coordinate 176,568 of JAOSLS010000013.1, forward strand.
CATGAAGTCTTGAGAGCCCAACAGAAACTTGCATCTCTTCAAGATTTAAGGCTTCAAGCGAGTCACCGTCAGAGCACATAGTAGAATCGGAACGTGGAAGGGATGGCGTGGCACTCTTAGCCATTGCGACCTCTGCAGTTTTTGAGAGATGCGAATCCTGGTTAACAAGAGGCGTGGCAGCATTCTTCAGTAGAGTTTGCCCCTGCTGATCTTTTGACACGGGAATTGCTTGTGGCAGCTTATGGTTCTTTTCTAAATGAGTCTCTTCTTGCCGCCGTGCTTGCTGAACCAAGGTGTCTATCCCAGAAGTAGGTCCGGAACCACGAGGTACAGAAGGAGGAAGAGAAGAGGGAACAGAAAACATATTGGACCTTGTTGAGCGTAGTTGGGGAGGTGGAAGAGATCCAAATGAGGAAGTTACAGGTGTCGATGACCGCTCCCGTTCGCGTTCATAGCGGCTGGAGAGAGCGCGAGTCCGGCTTTCAAGATCGGTCATGGTTTCTTTCGAAGCTACCCGTGCTTCTCCTAGGTACCTAGGAATGCCAGTGCCCTTCAGGCTTTCCGATAGAAAAGGCGTGGAACCTCGTGAAACGTCTCGTGTAGATGGGATTGATGTGAAGCTTTGAGTTCTGATAAGTTCATTCCCGGATGTATATGTCGCTGTTTTGAGGAGAATCATTTTCCTCAGCTCGTTCATAGTTTCCAACGCGACTCGTTCTCGACCAAACCTAAAGTCGTGGCGGCGCAAGAGTGCACAGAATCGACTTCTTAGCTCAAAGTCGATATCTTTCCAAAGATCAGTACAGCATTCGCTGATTGGCGCAGCTGCATTTACGGGTTGAAGTACCGTTGCGCATATTTCGGGTTTAGAGCCATGCTTTTGAAAGTGCTTTTTAGCTATAGTATGTATAAGTTTAACCAAGACATCGTTGTAGTATTTAGAGGCTTCTGGGCTGGGATTTTGAAGGTTGTATATTTGGCGATGGGTTTCACGATCGCGCTTTACGGTCAAGGTTCTCCAGGCCTTTTCAAGAACATTACTGTCGGAGCGTGAGAAGGGGCGGAGTTGGCCTTTGAGCCCGGTAGGATCAGAGGTATTAGGGTTTGTCCCAGGCGAAAGCGGATCGTCGATTGGAATAGAGGATGAGTAGAAGAACTGCGGTAAGAGGGGAGGCGGTGGTTCGAGGTCGTCTGTATCTGAGCCGAGTTGGTGGTCATGGTGTGGTGCCGATGTGGTGCCATTGTGAGGGTTTGAATTTAACTCGCCAGGGCTTTTGGGCTGATCCTCAATTGATGTGAGAGTGTATTCCGAGGGAGGTGGCGCTAGACAGCACATAGGGCCGTAGTGTGCGGCTTCTGGCGGCATATTCAATGTTGATGTGGACAAATGGTTGGCTACACTGGATACAAGACAATATATATAAACAATAGCTCTAGAATTAGTAATCTGAGCTAGATAGAGAGACGAAGAGGCAAAGCTGCTGGAACTTGGTTAGTTGAATTTCAATTACGGCGACATGTGAACCGCATGGTTGATTATAGTAAGCTAATATATACCATACCTATTTCAGGCTGGGGTTGGAGGTTGCGCTGCGGCAAAAATAAAAAACAAAAAAAAACAAAGAGTAAAGTAAAGAGCAGTAGGAAGTAACAATTAACGGACGGCGACAGTTTGCTTTGCTGAGCCTTAGCAAAACTCGTTGGCACTTTCAACGCATGATATCTGCAGAGGTGACGATGTACTCCCTTGTTTTCTTTGTAGGAAGATTGACAGCTAGCTTGCGTGATAATGCATCCTGAATGGTATCACGAGGAGAGGAACAAGAACGGTATTTTCTAGGCAAACGAAGACCGCTTGTTGGCTGGTATGCAAAAAATGCGAGTAGGGCTGTGTGTATTGCGCACTGATAGCAAGGTGGTAAGGCAAGGTTGGTAAGGGTGGATGTGAGTGGAGACGTTGAGAGTGAATAGCATCCAGAACAAAAAAAGAAGAGGCAGACTGTTTTGACTACTCTGCCTGGATAGATGGATATCGGGTTTTGCTTGGCGATGATGCAGAGATGGCTCTGGATGGTAACGGTTTGAAGGTTAGGAAATCATAATATTTTACATAAAGTCACGGAGGGTTAATGGTGTTTCTATAGTCACGTGATAGGGTTAGCAGCTTTGAAGAAGCAAAAAGTTATATTGATTTTATTAAAGGCAAGTAAGTGCTACAGCTAATTAAAAACAGGTGGGCTTGACGTTCTGCACAGCATGTATTGCATCGAGAATGGGAATGCACACGTACAGATCTATCTACTCTTTATATGATCCTTATCTAGTCTCATCTTGGCTTTAAGGCACATATCAAGGCGGTGAAGGTGAAGATAGAACTTGGAAGGATCGAAAAAAACAAATGCGACTCAGACTCAACCTTGTAGACCAGTGGGACAGGATCAAATCAGGGTATCCTGATTCTGTTGCCGATTCGAGGTGGATCGTCAGAGTTTTGACCTTCTCTAGGTTTAAGAAGGCATTGGTACGTTCACGTTTAAGGTTGCAGAGCTTCAAAGAGAAGCCAAGGTATGGAGGAAAGGAAATAAGACTAGCATAAATAAAACGAGTCATGACGAGCCTGTGTCCTAGTTAGTGTACGCGGTAAGCAATGGAGGGTTGGCCGTTGTCAGCTGCATCTTGAGCTTGAATGGCGATAGAAGCACAGAAAAAGACTGATTTTAGATATGGGGGCTGCATTTAGAATCTCTTTGAGTTCTACGCATGTTTGTTTGCCGTCTCGCAATGTTTCGGGTTGGAGTTTTGGGGTCTTGGAGTTTTGTAGATTTGGAGTTTGTGAGGCTTGGACATGGGGTGTGTTGAGCTTTGATGATGAAGTAACTAGAGAGAGACAGGAGACAGGAGATAGGAGAGGGACGGAGGGACGCACAGCACAGCTGGTGGGTGGGAGGAATAATGATTGGCACAGAGTTGGAGGCGGGATTACGCTGAGCAGTTTTAGTCCTTGAAGCAGAACATGGAGAACAAAGAATGTAAATCAGGACGAAAGACTTCCCTTCCCAAGGCGAAGGCTCTAGCTAGCCTAGTTTCGAGCTAAATAGAACTAAACTAGGCTGGTGGAAGTGGCTATTTTTGTATGGGCAGGGAGGGTATGCTAAGATATCGCTGGGATGGGATGGGCTGGAGTGGGCGAGGGAGGAGGTTAGGAAGCCAATGTTAGAGACAAAGCGAGATGGAGGCGGAAATGAATGTGGTATGCTACACACAGACTACTGGTAGGTATGTATTGCAAATGCGCAGAAAAAGCTTCAAGACTCCAAGTAAGAGCTGTAAATACTCAAGTCTTACATGTTTGTGCGAGAGGAGAAAATAAGGACAAGTACGACAGTTCTTTTCCAAAATGTCTAATAGAGTAGGAACGCGACAGAGGATCAAACGGGAAAGCTCTTTCCATAGTTGATGGCAAACGCCCAAGTCAACTTCTCTCATTCTTTCTTTTTGACTCCCCTCCTCCTCCTCTTCATCTTCTTGTTTTTTCTTCCCTTGTTTCTGCCTCTTTCTATATATCCATCATCTTTTCTTGCTTTATCATTGATCATCAACTTCCTACTTGAGACAACATTCTCTATTTCTATCTCCACAAAGCTGACCAGGCTTGTCCATTCTATCCCCTCCACCCCTACCTACATAATCGCTCGGCTTTGGGTCTTTCTGCTTGTAAGTTCTCCATTAATTAATTATTCATATACTTTGCTTATCAGCCCACTTGTTGGAATAGCCTCTTTGTCTCGCTACTGACCCAGCGGCTTTTGTTTATCACGCGTAGTCCTCTATTTATTCCGACATCCTTTTCCTTTTCTTATAGATAAGATCTCTGGCTCCTCCTCTTTCTTCTTGCCTTGGATTGTTCTTCCATTTTCTTTTCTCCATTCTTCCGTCCTGTCATCATCCCTCAATCTTGCGGTCTCCTCCCTGCGACGAACCTCCTTATCCCCCCCTCCTCAAACCAACCAACCGCTTATATGCCTGGCCTTCCTGGCCTGATCTATCTTTGTCTCCGAACACTTTTATCTTCTGCCAATTTTTGTCGCTCTACATTTTTGCCCCCTTCGATTGGAAAGCATTGGAAAGCTGCGTTTCCCAATCTTGCGCCTGAGACTTATCTTGATTTCCCTCCCCCTCTTTCTCTTCCTTTGGTTGTCTTGTGTCTTCCTTTCTGTTCATTATCTCTTTGATTGCTAGCAGCTTTTGTCTAGGCGTGACATATTCATGCACTTCTCGCCTGATTGTCTGTCACTAGATCGATCCCCTTTTCCCTCCCCTTCACATCTCCCTCCCATTTTTCCCCTTCGCTCTTCGTTAACTTGGTTGTTATTTTCTGGCTCGGGCCACATAGAACATTAAACATACGTCACCCTCTTATCTCACCCTAGTGCTCCGTCAAACCTTTTTTTTCCTTCCTCTTGCCATCATTGACGACGGGACCCTCTATACCAGCGCCTTCTATAGACGCATCGTGAGTGGGCCTTGTTAGGAGCAAGGTATTAGGATCCCACTACAGAATCCTAAACTTTCATTTTTGCTTTTAATCCTACCGTCTTGATTGGCCTTTGAACTTCGCCCCGGCTATGGCCACCACTGTAGCGGCCGTGTCTGTGCCGCGGCCACGGGAAAACATGCCCGATTCTCTGTCTGCGGCAAACCAAACCAGCACGGCTTCAGTCAAAATCCCTAGAACTACTGTGCACTCATCGTCACGTCACCTTCCATACTGTCCGCCTGGAAGCGTGCAGGGCTTGCCATCTGACCGTCTGTCCCTAAGTCCTGAGGACTCGGAAGATAGTGAAGACGATATCGACTCATCTTCCCGATCCTTGCTCTTCCCTCCTGACCGCTATGAGCGCTTTAACTGTGGTGGCTTTCCGGTTTACTCCATTGACCCTTTGGGTCTTGTGAATGCCGTACACCATATCGCAAACCAACCTCTCCCGCTCCCCTCACGTGTGTTCCCTTGGCTACACGGACTTCACCCGCGGAACAATATACAAAAGGCTTTTTTCACACGCCACCAATCGCAACATCATGCTATACCTGGGTGCTTGCGATCTATAACTCTTGTGAAGGCCAATGGGAACTTGAATAAGGCGCGTCTCAAGGGCGCATTGGCACCTGGAGACATTATCACGTTAGCACCGGGAAAATACCAAAATGAATGGCCTCCCACTGCAGATGTTGAAACAGAGTTTATTGATATTGACCCGAAAACTGGCTTTAGCGTGCGCAACTTTCATATTCAAAGCATCAAGGCGGCAACTGTTTCTGACATCATTGTGTATGGCGACAATCGTCAGGAGGCCTTCAATGCGGCCCGAGATATAGCATGCGCTCAAAGCAACTGGAGAACTAAGCAAAGTGCAAATGGTAGAGTTCATGTACCAGTCATGAACACATTTGTCTGTGTCGCCCCCTTTGCCGCTTTCGAGGAGTTCCATTCGGAACTTGTGTCAATTGATTCTGCCGGACATCACAGTGGCCGTGTTCTTGATTTCCACCGCCAGGAAAGCATTGAGATGCACGAAATGACTAGGCCGACGGAAATCTCGCACAATGTATGGATGGGATGCACCCCGAATCTCTTACCAACGGATCAGAATGATACTGAGTTCAATGTGTTTGTTGAATGCACTGATGCTGCTACTTTACAGCCTGACTTGTTTCGAAACCTCTGCATTAAACCTCGCCTAGAAAATGATTACATGCCAAGTCGATCAACCATCGAGTTTCCTTCTAGTGGCAGTCTTTCACTCTCATCCCACAATCAGCCGGAACTGAGGGATGTAGTGGAAATTTGCAAATGGATTTACAACATGGCGCATGGAATCCAAGAGACAGAAAGAGAAGCCATCGATCCTGAGCTCAAGTCACCGCTGCCTTGCGCGTCTTCTAAATTTCCACCCCGAAAAATTCTCTTCCACTGTGGTGACGGCTACACGGAGACGACATTGCTCGGCATAGCGTATTTTGCCTATAGCACTGGCCGACCCATTCCAACGGCTTGGCTGGACTTGCACACACAGCTTAAGCGTAACTTTTTTGCTTACCCTAGCGATGTAGCCTTTCTCAAGGCACTTAGTCTCTTGTTAATGCAAGCCTCTCCAGTGTGTAAGGACATGGAACAAGACATGCTACAAGTCGCAGCCACTAGCGAACCGCGCTGGTTTCGATGTATGGATGGCTCTTTTCCCAGCAGGATTACCGACTATATGTACTTGGGAAGCCTCAACCATGCAAACAACCCAGAGCTGTTGCGGGCTCTTGGGATTACACAAGTCCTTAGCGTTGGTGAGGTTGCAGACTGGACTGAAAGCGAGTTTGAAAAATGGGGCCCTGACAACGTTTGCCTTGTGCAAGGTGTTCAAGATAATGGCGTTGACACCCTGACACCTGAATTTAGTCGCTGCTTTAGTTTTATTGACCAGGGCCGCCGGAAAGGCGGGGCGACCTTGGTCCATTGTCGTGTTGGTGTTTCTCGCTCAGCCACTATATGCATTGCTGAAGTAATGCGGTCTTTTAACCTTTCTCTACCACGGGCATACTGCTTTGTGCGAGCCCGGAGACTCAATGTCATTATACAGCCACATCTTCGGTTCATCTATGAACTCCTGCGCTGGGAAGATGTCGTGCGTCAACATGACACAAATATAGACATGGCCAAATATACTGACGGCTGTAACAATGGCAATGCATCGTTCGGGCGGGAGCTAGAATGGGCGCATATTGCACGGGAGATTGCATTGTTGAATCAGCCGTATCTCTGTCACTGAGCCACCTTCTTTGTCTTGCTTGTTTTTCTGTTTGTTTCTTTTTCTTGTGTGTGTGTTTTTCTTTCTTTTTTTTTGTTAGGCGTTTATGGCTGCTTTTTTTTTTTTTTTTTCTCTTGGACCTTATGGACTTTTTTTCCTCCTTTTTGTTCTTAATTCCATTTTTCCTGACTTTTCCTTTTAGCAGGATGTTGATGACGTCATGATAATTAGGGAAGGCCTTTTATATTTTCTTATGGCATTTTGCGTTCTGTTCGTTTTATTTTACTCCAACCGTCTCATACAAAAAGGCGTCCATGCCTTCAACTTCACTGAAAATACGATGCTGAATGTGACTTTTGCTCTTTCCCAATTGAACAAGATTGGATATCTAGATATCATACTAGGAGGCATGGCAAGATCAGGGGGACTTGGTGCACGCTCAACACGGCACAAGTGAAACGCTAATATGAAAAATTCCATTCTACGAAGAAATAAAAGAAATCTCCCCAGATCATATGCAGCAATGTATTATCCTACTCCATGCCTGACCTCACCCTCTTAATAGGCCCCAGTCGGACGATCGTCGCTGTCAAGAATTCTAGAACAACAAGTTAGCCATTTGCTAGGACTGCAGCCGTTCTTAACGACGACTAGACAAGGAATTGCGTTACTTACGAGAACTGCTTCACTAAACACCCCTCACCGCCATTCTCCATGTCAATGTTGAAGACATAAAATCCACCATCGCTCGTCACAACCATGACTTGTGGACTACTACTGCTCATGGCTACAACGCTCCGCAACGGGCCAGCAGGAGCAGAACTTCCGCTCCGGGAATTGGTTCTAGTCGACTTGGGAATTTTAATGTATGCAAAGTCACGTGTAGGTTCCCACATCTCAGTAACGGTTTGTGGTAGGTATGAGCCGACAACACCTGCTACCGAACGACCCATTATTACTGAAGATCGGCGGAATATGTTGCCAAAAGAGCCGCCTGCGCGGCCATCCGATTGTTGTTTCTCTGGTGTCTGGCTATTTTTAGCGTCTCCGGCATTGAGTATAGAGGAAGTTTTACTTTCAACAAGGCTACTGTCTGTGCTTTGTGCGCGTCCTCTAGACCAACGATGAGGCCTTGTGCTTTCGGGTGATTCTATGGGCGCAGGCGTACCGGCCACGATAGGAACAGAAGCGCCAGAAGGACCAGCAAGACGGAAAATATGTACTGTATCGCTTGTGGAAGAGACACACAGTAATGTGGAGCTCAGGTTAAACGACATACTATAGATGGTGGATGGATAGGTACCACGACGAAACTGGTAGAGCTTTTGGCCGTTAGGAACTGAAAAGATGCGGATGATTGTTCCGGTTTCGCTGGCGGTAGCTAGGAGCGTGCCGTCACTGTTTAGATCAATGCAGGAAAGTGGTGATCGATGCGCCTCGACAACATTGACGGCTTTAAGCGTTAGAGTATCGAAAACCAGAACCTCTCCTGAAGTAGGAGCCACGTATCCCGAGGTAGGCGGCGCATGAGCAGGTCGTTTATCAGCGCAATCGCTGCGGGGCTTCGGCATAGGATAGGCTAAGAAGCAGTTTTCGGAAGATGGAGATAACGCACAAATAGCCGAGGGGTTAGGCGAGGTAGCCATAGTATGGAGAAGCGACATATTGGAGATATCATAGACATAGATTTCGTTTTCGAGGATGACAGCTAGTCGCTTACGATTCATGCGTACGGCTAGAACGGCGGAGGGGAAGGTGAGTTCGCAAATAACTGAGGAGCGCTACAATGAGAGAGAGGGCGCGAGTTAGAGGGAAAAAGGCAAATAAAACGTCAAAAGTGTAGCACCCGTAGTGTATGTGTATGGTGTGAATAGCAAATTCTTACTTTTGTGTTTTGGATCATCATGTGGCGCGGAGACATAATCAGGGCTACAAGAGATGTCGAGAACAGCATGCCAATAATGCTAATATTGCCCTCATCGCTGCTGAAGATTTTAGAGAATGGCTCTGTGTGGTAAATACGGAAGCCTTCAGTAGTACCTATAATGAGGGGCTGGTTAGCAGCCTCGACGATGGTTCGACTAGAATGTTGCTCCGAGGTATCCATGCATTTTCATAGCACAAAAGAGCTATGTCTCAAGTACGTACCGACGGCAAGACAGCTGTGGTCTTGATTGAATGTGATGAAATTGAGGTTTTGCGACGCCGATGACGCCATGGCTGGGATTCAAGCTGGGAGATGGGATGGGAGGGGCTTAGACGTTAAACGAGGAGCGAAGGAAAAAGAAAAAGAGTAGAAAAGAAATATAAGAATTCTAGAAGTGGAAAACAAAGCTAAACGTGCTGTGTTGTAGCTGATTAGTCACTGAGGCATGAATACAGAAATACCTGGTGGGTTAGAAGCAGTTCGTAGTTGCTTTTTGCAGCCAAGAAGAGATGACCAAAAACAGGAGAAGGCAAAAGAAGGGCAATTACTACTACAGCCATGAAGGGATAGGCAAGATCAAGAGCAAGGAGCTTGAAGATCTAAGAAGCACTGACCACCGTGATACAAGCATAACACCGATAAAATGATATAACAAAGAAAAAAAAGCATGTTCTGCCATGTGAGACTAAGCCCTCGATATATGCATTAAATCATAAATTCTCTATGTGATGCTGAACAATACATTCTTATTTGACATACTAAGACCTGAATATCAGATAAACATACTCAGTGTCGTTGGCCCAATCATGTCATCTAAAAATGCAAAGGGCAGCGGTACAAAGGCCGGCTTGACTGCCTCCAGTGCTGCAGAGAAAAAAAAGGCATTGCTAGATGAGCTGATCATGGGTGTAAGTTTACTTCAGCACACAAAATGCAGCTGTAACTAGCTAATGATCAACCCAATCTTGTAGACCAACAGTAGCAGCATCACCTCGAAGCGCAGCGTTGAAAAGCTATACTACGATGAGGAGAAGCACTTTTTCCGCTTCTTCGTTCCTCGGTTCCAACGCCGATCTCCGCTTGTCAATCGGGGCTACTGGTTCCGCTTGCGGGCAATTGATGTTAGTGTTCGGGAGTTTCTTCGTAGAGACTGTGGAGGCAAAAGAATGGTGGTGGTAAACTTGGGTTGTGGAAGGTAGGTTCTATGAGGCGGGCGCCATTATGAGCGTAGATGACAGTACCGTTCATCTGCTGCGTCGCCCCCCCCCCCCCCCCCCCCCCCCCTCGGGCTGTCATTCATACTCACATCCACGCTCATGTTGGCTAACTAGAAACTGCTTTCAGCGATGTCCTTCCCTGGCAATGCCATGAGAGATATTCCAATCTCAGCCCCTCAGCCCTCTTCATCGATATAGACTATCCTGATATGATGCAAAAGAAGAAGCAAATCGTGACTCAGATTCCCGAACTAGCTGAACTTCTTGGTAACGACTTTAAAACCTCGCAAAAGGAGACTGGCGTTATTCTTGAAAGCCCCAAGTACTGCCAGATTGCATGTGACTTGCGTGAGCTTGATATTGTCACCGGGATGATAGAGGAACTCATAGACTTGCAGAACAGTCATGTGCTGTTCGTGGCCGAGGTATCTATTACCTACATGGATAACAAATCCGCAGATAATGTAATTCGATGGGCATCAACTATTCCAAGCGGTAAGACCCATGGCTCCATTCGTACAGGCATGCTGATATACACGTCTTATTAATCCCCAATCTACATTCTAGCGGAGTTCTGCCTTCTCGAGCAAATATTGCCTGATGGCCCTGGATATCCCTTTGCTCAAAATATGCTTGCCCACTTCGACAAGCTTCAAACCTCTCTCAAATCCGTCTCTCGCTACCCTACAACATCCCATCAGGAAGCCCGCTTCAAGGCCTTGGGTTGGCCGTATTCACGTGCTTGGAATCTGTGGGAGGCCTGGGGCGACTCTTTTTTCATGAGCGCTGAAGATCGTGCCAAGTTGGACCATGTCGAGCCTTTTGACGAGTGGGAGGAGTTTGCCATCTTTGGTGCTCACTACACTGTTGTTCACGCATCGAATATGGCTCCTATCTGTCATGGAGATCTCAAGAAGCAAAACATCTATGACTGCGATACAACTCCTGTTCAGAAAATAGATGTCTCCTTCTTGCCTGCCACTGGCCCGCAGGCTCATAGACATCATGGCGGCGCAACTATTATTGACAGAGAACAGAGCGGAGATGTTGCTTTTGCTACATTCTTTGGCCAAGGAGTTACCAACCGCTCCTCATCCGTCGACTTTTACTCATCAGAGTCCATTCTAGACCCAGAGTGGTTTGGCCCTCCTCCCCGTGTATGCTTTTCCACGACTGATCTTGGACCGTGTATCCTTCTGGCTGGAGGTCGTGCTTCGCCAGCAAAGGCTATGAGTGATGTCTGGATTCTGGATAAGAAAAGCAACAAATGGAGCGAAGCCCCATATTTGCCCAAGGCACTTTATAGACATGCTGTCACTAGGCTTGGCGACTCAGGTCTTGCGCTTTTAGTCGGCGGTAAAACCGGAGTACATGAAATTTCCGAGAGCATTTTTCTTTACGGCAGCCACAATGGGGGGTGGGCTGAATGCCGAGCTATTGGAGACGTGCCTTTGCCGAGATTTGGGGCTGTCCTTGGGTGCTTTTCTAACATGCACGGGCTCTTATCTGGGGGCATCACGGCCGATGGTCTCGTAGATCAAAGCACATACCAATGGATACTGGATTTGGAGGGAATGACTGTTTCTTTTGCCCGTGTCCAGTGCAGCCCCGCTCTCTCTCGGTTTGGTGCACTTGTAATACCAACGGCTGCTGGACTAGTAGTGGCTGGCGGTATTGTAGACAACCATTTAATCCCGACAGCTTCTGATATCCTGCTGGTTAACGAAAAGAAAGACAAAAAAGCAGGGGCTTCTGAAAATGGAGACTCAAGCGCCTTGACCATCGCATGCCTTCGTGATATGCAGCTCACGGACAACTGCCCCCATAGGCCTTTTTTCATCGGAAGCAGTGGGATAGAGAAAAATGGACAAGTCACGATTATTGGTGGCGGTGCTACATGCTATGCTATGGGTAGCTACTGGTCCCCTGGGCAGTATGGATTCCATATCCTAGGTGGACAGCCAGTCTCAGTGCCCTTTGCAAAATCATTTCAGATTAAGCAACAGAATGGTAAATGATTTGATTGAAACTAAAACAAACATTGGATAAACGCAACCAAAAAAAAGAGCATATTTACAGAAAAAGAAAAACACCAACACCAACAAACCCAGATATGAACAGAATCCTACCAAACTTGACTACACCCCAAAAGTATTTTCTCGTCTTCCACCATCTTTTCTTTACAATTCCCTCGCCTCACCGTGCTATCACAAGCTCGCTTTCTTTCTTCCGACAAATCTTTCCCTCCGCCCAGCGATATAGTTTGACCAGTTCCCTTCCTGGCACAAGCTCATTGTCACGGGCCTCCTCAAGTCCGCCTTTGTGAAACCCGCCAGGGATACAAACCCATATGCAGGTAATTAATACTAGAATAACAAGGACAGTAACTTGTAGCACTGCAACTCCATGGGATTGAGCGAGGGCACCAACAGCAAACGGTAACAAGGCTCCACCGCAACCACCGGCAGCTGAGGCAATGCCGATCGTACCAACATGATAATCCTTGGTCAGCAGTTTTGTTGTGGCTACAACAGCCGCGGGGAACAGAGGACCAAGGAAGAAGCCCATAAGAATAACGAAGGCAATAGAGGCCGGTATGCTGGGTACTAGCCAGTACATGACCTCAAGTGATATACAGAGAGAAAGATAGACAGTGATGGCTAGCTTTTCCCCGATACGACTTGTGACAAAGCCCAATATCAAGCGGCCCAGCGTGATACCTAGCCAATAGAGTGTGGTGGTGATACCGGCAAGAAAAGGTTCGGCATGCCGAACCTCAATCATGAACGTGGTGACCCAACCACCCAAGCTAATCTCTACACCGACATACCCCAACAGAAATATGGAGAGAAGCCAGGTGTATGGCTGACGCAAAATTTCACGGGTGGTGGTCCGCCGGCCGTCATTGAAAGCCTGAAGGCTTGCTCGATGGATGAGCCCATTCTGACCCCAGAAGGCCCATGAGCTGACAATGACCTCTGCTATTGAAAAGGCCAACATGATGTAGAAGTAGTACCACCACTGCAAGTGCGCCTTGGCCACCATTGCAGTAGCAATAAGGGGGCCGATAGTGCCTCCAAGGCCATAAGCAGCATGGATAATGCCTAATAACTCGTTGGAGTAGTACATATTTCCAACCCAGGCATTCCATGCACTGTCCAACAAGCCACTACCCAGGCCAACCAGAAAAACGGCCACTGGGAGAACTGGGTATGGCGGGTGGAAGATGATGATGAGGAAGCCAATAGCATGGAGGAGTGGACCCAAGAAGGCGATCCCAAATTGGCCCATGTAATAATGCACGGAGTTATTGACAAGGCCGGCGAGCAGATAGCCCAAACAAGGCGAGAGAAAAAGGACGGAAACAACCATGTAGGAGATATTGTAATGTTGTTCAATCTAGAGAAGATGGGCAAAAGAGTGGTTAGCAGGCTACAATAGAGGGACGAAGGAGGGGAGAGAGAGAGTGGGCACTACACCATAGTCTGGTGCGGCAATAATGGGCCTATAGAATGCAGTGGCGTTTTGCCTTGCTTACATATGGAAGTAAAGCCTAAAGTAATGGCATGCTGTTAGTAATGATAGGGCATGATGGAGGAAGATGGAAAAAAAAAAAAAGGCTGGTTACACAGACGATAAGGCGGTTTCACAGGCCAAAAGATAAGGCTACACACTTGGAAAATATGTAACAAAGAACAACGAGCTAACAAAGGAAAAAAAAAAAACAATAGAAGCCTAGAAAGCAGGGGAAGTTTGACAGAAAGAAGCTGTGCATGAAGGTGATAGGCGATGTTAGAGCCAACTTACCCCGATTGAGCCGTCACTCATGCCTGCGAGGAAAAACGAAAATATCACTGAGCCCGTACGAAATATGTTGATTCGTGGGGCATTCCAGTGCTGAAGATCGAGCTGGTCAGAGTCTTCTCCGGATGCCACTGTATCTGCGGGGGCCTCCAGATCGATGTGATCTTTAGACTTTTCGTCAAAGATGTCTGTATCTTGAGACGGGGATGAGAGCTGTACTCTTGGTGCAATGTTGACATCAGAGACTGACATGTCGGACCTGGGCTGAGGGCAAGACTATGAAGTGAGAGAAGTAGTATGAGATGATAAATGCGTCGCATGTGCTATAAAAACATCAAGAAGTCTGCTTTCCTAGAAAACAATCGAGCGGATATGGGACCAGACTAGAGCCGCAAGCGGGCGCCCTTGAAATATAAATAGGAGTGAGATATATATTTCATTTTGGCTTGCGAGTAAACTTTTAGACTTTTGATCTCAAGAAATAGCGTTTACGCCATCGAACGGAATCTAGCTTGTTGTCTCTTTTCCCCCGTGGCATGCTATTTTATCAAGCAAACCTTTACCGATACACATCTCCAATTGACATGCCTACGTACTACATAGGCTATAGTACAACACGCTCTGCAATTAAATGTCAAGACAACAAACAAAAACGACATGGGTAATCACATGTGCAAGTCTCACTTTGGCAAACAGGAAATAGGCAGGCAGCTGGTGAAAAGAGAAAAGGGACATTAGCTAAGAGTCGTGACATGTTCCTGCTGAACTGGTCTAGACTGTAGTTGATAGTCAAGTCTTGGAAGCAATGCAGATTGAACTAGATAATATTAGATTTGGCTATGAACCTAGGATCGGAACTAGTGAGGGGAGAATACAGTTCCACAATGTAATAGTCAAGACAAACGGAAAGGAGCAGACGGCAAACTAGCATATGGGTATAAATGGATCAAACAAACAGCGACAAACAACGTGAGGAACAACGAAACCCAAACGGACTAGCATAGCTTTTAATCTCAAGACTAGACAGAGGGGCATACTAACTAGATAGGTCCTGACACCAAGAGCTAGATAGCCAAAACTGAGCTCATAGTGCGCGGTAAAATACAAAAGCTTGCAAGTCTCATGAAAAGCCAGATAGATAGCAACTAAGATCTTGTCCGGTGTCACCAAACAGGACAACCATGCATTCAAATATCCGAAAGCAGTTTTTCCAATATTCTCCTCTTCTAACTGACACAGATGCTCCCCCTCGGTGAATTGGTATACAGCACAATTCGTGTAGGATGCGGATAGTTCTCGTGTTCTCGCTTGGGTTAACAGTAGCCATTGGAGTTAATTCCGCCGGCCATCTGCTTGCTTGCTTCCTTCCTAAAAAGCAAACACCCACCACCACCACCACCACCCGGCCCTCCCTTGGACAACACTGTGGCTTTACCTCCCGCATTTCCTCTTCCTTGTACGCCGGTGCCCAATAATGCATCAGGCTATATAGCCCGTCGAATCCGACTTCCTTTCGGGGGAAAGAGGAGGAAGAGGGTGGGAAAAGTATGAGTGAGAAACAGGCTTTCTGCCACTCACCTGCCAGAACAACCACCGTTCTAGCGGGCTAAGACAAAGGGGCTAGCTGTGTTACTCTTGGTACTACCCAAACGGTGCAACAAACATGATGCAGGTAAGCCTGTCTCGCTGGTTCAAGTGCCAGAAGAACGAGATGGCCAAGTGCCATTCTTAGTGTTCCTGAATCCCCAATTTCATCGGGTAGGGAGCAGTTGTCAACCAGACGTCTCGGCTATCTACTCTTGTATATGTCTTGCCTCATCTTGATGGGACCCGATCATTGGCATTCTAGGAGCCTATGCATGTATGCGACATCCTATGGGCTTTGGACGTGCTTGAGCATGGCGGTCTGTCTAGCCCCCCCTATTTCACATCTTATTGATAATCCTGAACTCCGTAATCACCGAAGCTAATGTTGGGCATTAGGCATTCTGCTTTTTTTCAACCGCCGCTGACGTATATAATACATCATTTAAAACAAACGCGTATCTATCGAGAAAGTCGTTATCAAAGGAAGATTACTGGATTTGAGCAAGCAAAGAAGGCTCCATGAAGCAATATAGGAGACTAGATAACTAGAGACAACAAACTGAAATAAAAGAAGGAAAAAACGAGGCACAAGCATATACGAGCGTCCTGCCTGCCTGCCTGCCTGTGATGTTCTCCAGTTCATACCGTCGCCGTCTAACACAAGTAGACTAGCTAGGCCAGTCTACAGCTTATAAGATAAGCTTTGCAAAATACCCATAGCGAGGCTCTTGATTCAAAAGCAGCTTGCTGTGGGCGTTTATTATTACTTTTTTTTTTTTTTCCTTCCTTCTCGTAATGATTGGTCATGTAACAGGATTATGGAAGAAAAAATCTAAAGATCCTAGCCGCACATCTAACTGTAGTACAGGCAGGCCTCAGAATGGATGGCCACTTAATAGTCGTGAGGGATCTTAGCCGGGGAGGGGAGGGGGGGGGGGGCTTGTCTGACCTTGCGCAAGTTATGCTTTGCCTATATATTTCTAATATGAGCATTGATTTTATAGGGCTCCTGTATATAGACTTCTAGGAAGATGAATAAAGGAGCACGCTGGGATGAATCTAATTACGCATTAGACATAGTGTAAGTAAGCCTTGAGAGCTTGCCACAACTCCAAGACGATCTCTGAGGTCTGTGAGCTCGAAATGACGTCGAAGAAAAAAGGACGATAAAGAGGCAGGCCCTTTAGCCAAGAAGATAGAAAGAAAGCCGTAGAATAGCGGCGAATCCCGATTGCCTATCAATGACGACAATTCCAGCCCCAAAAAGGCAAGTCTATTACCAAAGCCTGCCAACAGGCCTTGAGGGGGTGGGTGGATGACCTGTCATCTGCCGGTAGCTTCGTCCTTCTGAAAGTCCACCACCACTGGACAAAAGAAGCGAGATGATGTGCGGTACGAGTGACAGCCAGCGTACATATTAGGCAAGACGCAAGAAATAAGAGAAAAGAGAAGAAGCGCAGCTAGATACTAGGCTAGCGAACTACTGATTGATTGCTCGTTTTTTTTTAGTTCCTTTGACGTAGACTGTCTGGCATAGGCTTTTGGCTTCGCAATCAACAGGGAAAGAAAATCATCCACCAAAACAAAGAAAATAGGGTTAGGCTTTGTGCCATGCGTGAATGACGTCTTTGACAGAGAAAACCAACAACTGTTTGGCTCAACATAGGCGAGGGACACCATGTATATGAAACTGGCTTGCGGTTACGTTAAGCTTTGGGTAATTACCTGCGATTTTAAGAAGGAAAGGGCAAAGACTGTACTGTAATACAAATGGGAAGTAGGTCGAGTCCGAGGCCTAGACAAATAAAGCAGTTGCCACACCAAATGTGGACCTCACCTATGTATGTCTGTAAGCACAGAGATACAAGATGCGTAGCTGCTCGTACGATATGTGCTTGCTTACTCCTACACAGTAGTGTTGGGAGCAAAATGCAAACAAATCTAAGGGTGCGTAGCCACAACCATGCACAGTGGGAATTTTTCAAACCCGCACTTTTGGTAATGGAGCTTGGGACTTGCGATGGCAAAGGCAGAGGGCGAGGTAGACAGATGTGCAGTGCAGTCCTGTCTTGCGGCTGAAGATGACATGGGACGGGGCCACGGTTTAAGTGAAGGAAAAAGGAGCGGATGAATAAAAGAGGACTCCACGAGCCAGCTGCCATGATGATGGCTTGCAAACATTGGTCTACTGTGACCTCATATGATGTCAAGCACTAATTATATGGTTGAGGAGGGTATATGAAGGAGCGGTTCAATACGGGCGGTACCGATAGGCGATGACGACAAAGGGAAGCAGACACGATGGTGAGCACCGGCAGGCATAGCCTAGTGAGAAGAAGAAAAAAAGAGGCAGAGGAAAGGAAAGCCCGCCCACCCAGAACCAAAAAAAAACTACTAAGAAATAGAGAAAACAAGGCTGTTTGAGTGAGGACGAGGACTGTGAGAGAGGATGAGCAACCTTGTTGAGTGGGGTAAGGACTAAAAATCAGAGAGAGAATACAAGGAAGGAACAGAAGGACGAGCGAGCGAGAAAAATTCAGGGTCTTGCAGGAAAACCAGAGAACTTTACCACCTAACACAATACGAACAGAACAGCATCCGTGTGCCCATCTCAGAGTATGGGTCAATCAACAAACCGTATTTGCAACCTGATGACTGGCTCTGCTTTCTTGAACGCTTCGGCTTAGGTTGCCCTTTCAACTTGTGCTTCCCACCTCTCACTTTGTAAGTTATGGCCGACTTCCAGCCAGTCAAGGGGAGCTCAGTGCGATAGTGCACTGCACCACCCACCCACCCCTCTTGTTCCCCTGTTGCCCTATTGCCCCTGCCTCTCTGTAAATGCCCCCCCCCCCCCCCCAATCCTCCTCCATCGATAACGGGGCGTTGTTCTGGGTGGGTTGCATGTTGCGCTTGCTGTAAGGCAACTTCTATTGCAGAAGAGCTGCAGGGACTTGCATAAGCAATTTGCTTCGTGCGTGCCTTCACTGGAGGGCGAGCGTTCTCCACACAGTACATATAGCTTCTACCATCGCGGCCATCTATATATGGACACGAAGAACACAAAGTCGTCAAACATGCAGGCGCAAGCCGGCCAGTAAAAGGCGAAAAGCGAAGAGCCAATGAGGAGCGGCAAGGGGAAGAAAGAGTCGGTTACGATCATGTCAGTGTTAAAAATTCATGGGCTATGGCCTGCATGCACAGCACAACACGGCCACAAATTGTAACGATTCAGGTTGCAAGGGTGGGCTGGCCACAGGGTTAGCTTTCTTTGTGCTTGTTGAATCATATCATTACGTAGCCATCACGGCAAAATAGACGCTCCTTTGTTTTGCTTCCCGTGGGTATGTTTGGTTATCGGCCGGGCCTCATGCGGTAGTGTGGAACTGAGCCCTGCCTGTTCTTTGCGTTTCTCTTACTCTCTTTTGTGTCAAGCTGAATGGCAGTGAGCGAGCTGTGTATCATGCCGACCCATGCTCCGCCCCCCCTTGAGCCGATCGACCAAAAACCCTAGCCCGGCAACATTTCTCTGCTGCTTATCTCTAGCTCTGCTCTGATCGCTTTACACTTCCTTCTGTTACAATATATAAATGTCCATACATGTACCATACTTGGTACACTTTTCTGTCCCGTGTCACTTCTTGAGCTGCTAAAAATCGCCTATTTCTCTGCTCTTGTCCCTCTCATCCTCCCCCCCCCCCCCCCCCTCACTTCTCCCTTTTTTTCTTCTCATTCTCCCTATTTCTTTCACTTCTTGATCTTTTATTCTCACACCAACGAAGAAAGCCCCTCCAATATTCTTCATCTTGCACCAATTTCACAATTCAACACTTTTATTCTGTTCATTTCCCTCTTCTTTTCTGATCCAAAATGAGCGGAAGACCCCATTACTCAGCTGTCGAGCCTCCAATGGCCTCGTCTAGCCGCTCTGCATACACCGCTACCGTACCCCCGGGCTCCAGCTCGGCTTTTCTCCGCCCTGATGCTCCCCGGTCTGATTTTCTTGCACCGACTCCGTCTCGGAGCCACCGCCGCTCTTCCTCTGCAGTTGACGGCACCGTATCCCTGGGGCTTCTCCCCCGCACACAACACAGAATGTCCTTTTCTGATGCTCGTGACGAACTAAGAGAATTTCGTGACCTTGAAAAAAACAGAACCCGCCCTTCTCGGTCGACCCATAGAGGCACTTCATCGGACTCTCGTGGTCCTGCCGTTCCTGGCATCATGTTCAGCCATGAAGCATCAGACCCTAGTCTGGATAAATCACGCAGAAACTCTGTTTATGACAAAGACCGGCGAGGATCCAGCAGCCGCAGCCGCCATGGCCACAGCCATAGCTACAGTGGGAGTGCCAGTCGACATGATTCCCCCGAGCCGTACTCGTCTGACGAGGAGCGGGGTGGCAGTGGAAAAACCAAAAAGCGCGTACTTGCGGCCCTTGCTGGTGTGGTGGCAGTTGGTCTTGGCGTTAATGCAATCGATAAGAAGATCAATGAAAGCAACAAACGCCGGGACGAAATCCAGGTAGAGCAGGACCGGAAATATGAACAGGAGCGTGAGTGGGAGAGGCGAGCCAGCCGTGATCATGACCATGACTCACGAAGCCATTATTCGAGTCATTCGAAGCACGCCTCCTCGTCCCACCCTCAGCCCGGACTTGGAGTTATCGTGCCCCCCTCTTCCCGTCGTCCAGACCAGGGCCGTGACGACGACCGCGGGAGATACCGCAGTAAAGAAGCTGTTGACTGCAGTCGCTCGCGTGCTAGAGACTACCGCATGGAAGTGTCTCGGGATCGGGCTAGCTACTACGAAGCCCGGGCTTCTGATGACCGGCTATACGGCTTGGGCGATGATGAATATAAGGACCGATACTCGGAAAGAAATTTCTAAACAAGCCCGAGAACCAGCGCTGCTTTTAATAAGTTATGTTTTCTGCTTTTGCTTTCATCTACGCCTCAGACCAATGTTACACCAGTACCAATACCAATACCAACGCCACATCGATCCCAGATCACCGCAACTTGTAATATTTATGCTTTATTCGCTTTTTGTTCAACCACTCCAACCTCATGTAGACGGGCCAGTAGCGCTCTGTGGTCACAGGACTCCATGTCTCGGGTCATTACCTTGGGCTCTAAAGCCGAGGCCTCGGCCCCGGCCTAGCCGCGTCTAGACCGGCTTGTTGCGCGGCATGGAGCACAAAGGCATTTGCATTGAGCACAGCTTCCCGCCGTTGTGACATGTATCTCCAATCCCATGATCTGTACTTTCTTTGCTCCTGAGATATAATAGATATATTCCTGTTCAATTTATGTGTTCTACCTCTTGCGTCTCCCTCCTGCATGTAGCCTCCCTCCCTTTCCTTGACTGAAAATAAAAAAGAAAAAAGAAAGAACAAAAAACAGAAAGCTGGGCGGGCTATCTCCCCCAGAATTCCTTTTCCCGCCCATTTAGAGCTAGTCTGCATATGTGCGTAATACCGAGGAATGCTGTCATCCTAGAAATACCTGCCGGCTGCCTAACAAGCAAGGCCTGCATCTAAAGCTTGCCCAAATCTGATTCCGTTTCAGGTGTGCTATAGACTGATGGCATGTCACTGCGGATTTCTCCACCAACAGGAAACTTGCTGGCCGGGCCGGGTCCTACCATCGGAGTCTGCATGCCTGCGCGTTCGGCTTCCTTGCGCTTTCTGCTCTCACGCTCGACAATGGTGCGGAAGAATTGGCCAATCTGCTGCAGAGCAATTTGCTGCATCTGCGGCACGCCCATCATGTTGAAGAGCGACTGACTATCAACCAGTTGCTTGGCTACCACTGAGTCTGGCTGACAAAAGGTGCGTACTTGCATAGCCCGTGCATTGGTTCGCATTGCGTACAGCAGAGCGCCAATTTCGAGCAGGTTTTTCTGGCGTCGGCCATAGAACCGAAACTCAGCGTCGTGCATAGCAACAAGCTCTAACTGCGTCTCAAGATCGTAGCGGAAACCAACAACGCGGGGACGGCCTTTGGTAACCCACGTATCAGACACACGCTTGAGCTTGTTGGCATCAAGTCTGCCATGGTTGAACTGGGTGGTAATGTAGCCATGCACTGCACTGGTCAAGTGGTACTCTAGCTCGCAGTACAAAAGACTCTGCTCACGAGGGTCTAGAGAAATGTTCATGCTAGAGTAATGGGCAGTGCGCTCAGGGCGTTTAGTTGCAGTAAGGTCGTGCTGCGTAGAATTAGCATCTGGCGGCCAAGGTATAGATAGTAGAGCGGCGAAGAAAAAAGAAAAAAAAGAAAACTTACCATGCTACGCGCAATCTTACGCAGTCCACCAAAAAATCCCTTCTTCTTACCTTCACTCTTATCTCCAGTGTCTTCTTTCTGAGATTCGCGTTGGTTGGCGTCGGCAGCCTTGGTCTTTTCAGTAGACTTTGGGCTGCTAAACATGCCAGTAACAGAGGCCTTAATGTTGGAGTGCCCTCCATTTTGATTGCCTGCAATAGAGGCAGCGGGAACATTGGCTTGAGGGACAGGCTGAACAGCGGGCTGGGGAACCGACGGGATAGCAGGTTTGCAGGAAGCTTGGTTTGTAGTCTGTTGCACAGGCCGGCCCAGAGCTTGGTCCGTATTCGCGCCAAAGGCCTCATTATCAGAGATATTTGCAGGCTGGGTGTCTACTACTTCATCTATCTTCTCAATCCAGCCATTGTCGCCAAGCAGGGCGGCATCCTTCTTGAACTCGGCATTGAAAAACGGAGTCAATGGTGTATAAGGCAATGGTTTATCACCGCCTCGAGGCGACAAGAGCCCGGTAGCCCCGCTGCCTCCCTGCCATGCATGTTGCTGATTTGAATGGGGCTTGTCAGAGGCGACATCATAGCCTCTGTTGTCCGGATGGGTTTCGACCTCGGACCTTTTAGCATTTTGGCCAACCCAGTCTTCCTGGTCAGCCTGTTCATCTTGACTTGCCTTCCATGCGGTGTACCCCTGCAGAATGTTGGTTTCTTGGTGGTTTTCCACATCATCTTCCTGTCCTTGAGTTAGATATGGGCTGGCTTCGTTTTCCTCTTGATGTGGGAATTGACTTTGGCAAATCGGAAGCGTGAGAGGACTTACTTTAGCCGACATGATGTCCTGAGAATAACGCGAGGAAGGTGTATCAACGAGAGCCTGCTTGGCCGGTTCTTGGCTTTCATCATTGATTATTGAGACGTCAGCAGCTAAAGACAAAATTGGACTCCTGGGAACTGTGCTGATAACCTTGTGCGAAGAGCTTTGTCTGACTGCCTCGCCAGAAGCCAGATCCAAGTGTGAGAGAGGAGTTCTCAGGCGGCGCTCAGCAAGTGTAACAGGACTGCTCATAGCTTGACGAGAAGAAGGCCGGTTCTCAGACGTTGCAGCATGGCCGGCATCGCTCTCCTGACCAACAGCTTCCGGGATGGTATACAAGCATCGAGGGGAGACCGTAATGGACGGTTGGGTAATTTCCAGAGGCACGCGTGGACTCTGTTCAAAATCCGAGCTATCAGAGTCGTATCCGTCCTCATATCTAGATATGTCCTCGTAGCCAGTCTCTGCTTCGTACTTGGACATGTCTTCGTAGCCAGTCCAATCCTCATAATCAGACTCGGCTTTCTCATGAGGCTGGCCTTCACTATAGTCGGACACCGGATGGTACTTGCCCAAGTCCAGGTCTCCTAGTTTAGTAGGGGGCGGGCGAGTGGAAGATCCAGCATGAAAAGATTTGCCACTAGCAGCAACATAGGCGGCGGACTGATTCTTTTGGTTGTTGTCCAAAAGGCGGTTGAGGTTGGAAAGTGGCGATAGCGACGAGGAAGTAGAGTCATATGCCGCCCTTCTTGGAGGGGTTTTGAGTTCCCCCTCCCCATTGCCACATAGCGGGAAGCGGCTACGGGAATGCCCACGAACAAAGCCATTTGATTTCTTGTTCTCCTCGGTCATCCAAAGCTTGTTGACACTGTTGGAAGTAAACGGTTAAAATAAGACAGCACTAGGGAAGAAAATGACACGTCCAAGTACAAAAGAGATCTCACATGGAGATCTCGCGAGCGAGGGCGAGAAGAGTAGGAGTAAAGAAACTTACGCATTTGCGATCTGTTCCAGCTGGGCTGCTGTCAAGTTAACGTGTAACTCCATGGGCTTTTGTTCTTTTTCGCGAGCGTCTTTTCCAAGCGAAGGGGAGCTAGACGTAGCGCCGTTTATAGAAGAAAGTCCACAGCTGCTATTTGGCTGGGATGGAGAAGAAGCATCCTTGGCCAATGATTTGTGCATCATCACGACTGGGTCGGTTTTGGGACGCCTGGTGATTTTCTCCTCGCCTCTTTCTCTACCTGGGCGGAGAGGCTCGCGGGACCAACGCCTCTGGACGCTCTCCGGGGTTGTCCTATCTGGCGAGGGAAGCTTTGGCAGAGTAGACGGGATATTGTGTTGTGTACTACCTAGCTGGTTATGACTGCCGAGCATCGCGATGTCGAGACGTCCAAAGGAGGCAATTTCGAGATGGCGGTGTTTTCGGTACAAACAAAAGAAGGGATGCAAACAGGTATTTCCGATGAGCAGAGGGAAATGGCGAGAGGCTTCATTCTGTATTAGAAATCTCTGCTTACGCCAGTGGGCTATTTGGCTCGGCTTGTATCAGGTATCGTGCACAGTAACCAGACCCCATTTAAGATGGAAAGCGGCTTTTATTGGAAACAGAGTGAGAGATAAGAATATGGCGGGGCAACGATGTGGCAGAGAGGGGACATGGCAAGTGGCAAAGCGCTATCAGAGGGAGGTTCACAAGAATCACTTGACAGTTTCATCCGAGGAGGAACCTTGACAAGACACGCCAATGCCATAAATAACGGTCGGCTATCGAGCGCTCCGTGGGATCAGGAATATTTGATTGCAATATTGGAATCAATGACCAAGAAGAAAGCAAAAGCTATCAGGGCAAAGATAATGAGTTGATATAGCGAGTGCAGGAGCAGGGAGTTTTGATCATGATGCATCACAAGGAAGACAACATCTCTTTGTGTTTCTCGATACACCCACCATACCATCATACTCGCCAGAACCGCTATCTGCATTCATCCCGCGCCGTTTTGGAACACAAAGCAAGCAGCCAAACTATCGTGACATTTAGGCAAACGAGGGGAGATTAAGGGAGCCCAATAAGCTCGCGGGTACCCGTGGGAGTTGTGTAAGCTTCCGCTTTCGGGATCGCTCACAGTTCACAATAATGAAGTGCAGTACTGCGATCAATTGGACGTCTAGGTTACAGCAACAGCTCTATTATGAAATAGCAATAGATTCTATTGCGAGTTGGCGATAATACAGGGATGTATCTGCTGCTGTTCTTCGGTATCCTTCTCAATGCTCCCCTATATTTCACCAACACCTCTTCTATCACTTGCAGAAGGGCTACCCTCCATCTCGGGTGCTACTTGAGCCTCGATACGTTCTTCCTCTGTTCTGTCCCAGTCTAAATATGCCATCATCTCCTCTTGAGTCCCGTTGAAGTCATACAAGATTTACCCATCTGTCTATCGTTAAGACACCAGTGGTAGCTCGCTTTATCATACCGTGCTGGTAGTCCCATCGCCTTCTGGTACTGTTGATTGGTTTTGATACTTCCACGAGGTTGATTCTTATACCAGGTATCTCTATCTCTTGCAGCGACATAGCTTTGAAATATCCCTTGTGGGTCATTATACCTCAGGGACACGGGCGGATTTGATGACGGTGGTGATGTAGGCGTGGGACGTTCAAACAACTGAGTTGTCTCTTTCTCAATAATAAGCTGCTCTGGTGTATCTGCCATTGTCTGCGAGACCAGTTCTAGAGGGGGCTGTGATTGTTCGATAGCCGTGACTGGTGCTATACGCTCCTGAAATCTCTGAGGACATGCTTTTGAAGTCATAATATGACCAAGGGTGTGGCATCTACTCGGTCCTGCCATTGCCTCAATTGCCTCGAGTGCGCTGAGCTCTCGTCTTGTGCTAGATTGTGGTATGGTTGGGCTGGCAGTAGGCGGCTCATAACGTTGACGGGGCTCTAGTGGTAATTGAGGTGTGTCATCTCGTTTCAAACGCCGGTGTGAATGGAAGTGCTCCAGCTGTTTCAAACGCTTCTAAGCATCGACTCCAATTATGTCCAGAAGTGACATCCCATATTTGTTCGTCTTATAGGTACAGCCTAGTATTAAGATGTCTGGATAAGCTTGTAGATAGGCTAGCGAGTCTGGATGGGCAAATAGCACAGCTGTAACTCGGCCATCTGGAGCGAATTGCATACGACTCCAGAATCCTTCTCTGTTCAACTGATTGGCAGGGGCATGCATGTATGGTGCTTTGGCCCTCACAAGCATTTCGCCTAGTATCTGCAGTCCGATTGTAGATATCCTGCTGAGTAGCTATTGAGTCGCTGCTCTGACGGATATATGTTCGGAGATCCTTAGAGGCTTGGCTCATGGTTATGTAGGGAAAATCGTTCGTCGGGGCGGTGCTTCAGAGTCCAGGTAGTATTATCGAGAGACTGTTTTGCCATTTTTGAGAACGGGTAGTTAGTACCTCTAGTCTTCGGTTGCCGGTTGTTCAAAGCACCAGGAGGCTTACATGCTCTATCACAGGAATATGTGACTGTCAATCGGCCGGATTTCCCCCTAGTAGATCTCCCCGCGACAAAGGCATAACCACGATCTAGTGCATAAGAATTTATTGATTGTAAAAGCGACTCTCGAGATTCTTATCCGCTTTCAGGTGGAAGACAATTGCCAGAGGATGAAGCTATGACTTCAATCGAGGCTCGATCCATTCTTGGGTTACCTACTTCTCCATGGCTAACGAGCGAGCGTTATTGCCGCGATTGTACGCGTCGTGTTGGCGATTGGCGATTCCGAAAGCGGAGGCTCACATAGCTCCCAGGGCTGTCCTGCATCACCAAAAAGACCCTTCACCACCAAAATCAGTGCTAAGTTAATCAATCTAGACAATATCTGAATAACGCTGCGGGCATGATTGAGAGGTCTTTCTGTGGCCAATTCCACCACATGCTGTACATTGACTTGGGCGTTTAGTCCGTGTTGCTTCGACGGTGCTTCGTACTTGATGGTGGCAGACTGCTTTTTATCGGTTTGGCTCTATACAACGAGGCTCTGCATACGGGTTAATTGACTCAAATAAGCCATTACGCAACTCGAAAAAGCCCTCTGGAGAGAGGCAATCGTTGGGGAAAGCAGCCGTTTCGCTTTTAGTGCTGATTTTGGCAGTGAAGAGTCTGTTTGGTAATGCAGGACAGTAGAGGTTGAATATATTCAAATCGTGGGACAGCACAACCGTTAGATACTGGAGGACGGCTACATGCGCTCCCCCCTCCCTTGTTTTAGATTACCTAATCAAGATTTTGAGCCCGGTGGTGCCTATATGCGCCCCCCCCCCACAAGTCCCAATAGGTGCACTTTGCTGTGAGGTGAGCCCTTGGCAGCACCAGCAAGCAGACTACAAATACGCCAGATACACCAGATAGAGATGGAGGCAGACGCTGTAGCAGACAACGCAGAATTCAGAACTATTTAATATGCAATTTCCACTGCATTGCCTGCCTCCATCTGCTGCTACTGCTGCATCTGCTTGCTCGTGCTGCCAATGGCTCACCTCACGGGGGGCGCATGTAACTGTCGCCCCTGTATGCGTCTAGTCGGAGCCCCCCATACTTTCGCACTTTCCCACAAATGTCCATCCAATCATAGCTTGTTTTCTTAGTGTTTCAGATTTCCCCACACCCGATGGTTGTTGCCGTTTACTTCTGGGAGGATGACCGGCCCCATTTTTCTCACTGCCGTGCTCATTTCCCGGGCTTAGTCATTGTAAATAGCCAAAGGCTCGCCTCCCAATTTTCACTCAAAGCCTGCTGCCCTCTAATGTGCCCCTGCCAGGCAGGGCGGCAGGGCGGACCAGGCGCAGCGACACTCCCGATCGCTGTTGCCGTGATGCTGGCTCAAGCCAATCACACCCTGCAAATCGGATACTACGCGCTGCGGTGAGACGTTCATGAAGTTACGAAGCAAAAGATTGAACATAAATAGGCATATGTAGCGCTACTTGCTTTCTACAAAGACCTCTAAATTTTCTCTCATCTACATTTGCTCCTTGTTTCTTTGCCTCCCAGTTTCTCGTTTTCACATTTCACGCTTTGCTCTACTGCCCCTTGCCTTAACCCTTATTTTACATATATTTGTATAAGTGCAGACGAGCACTACGTCTCTCATCGCTACTATGTCAACTCACTATGACATAGGTAGGTTGCCCTTTAATGCCTAGCTTGTTTAGTTCCTACTGACTTTATCTTTTCTTCCAGTCATCGTTGGAGCTGGGCCTGTCGGTCTGATGCTCTCGTCCTGCCTTTCTCGCTGGGGTTATCGCATCAAACACATCGATAACCGTGCTGAGCCCACACAAACTGGTCGTGCGGATGGAATCCAGCCTCGTTCTCTCGATCTGCTACGAAACATGGGCCTAAAGTCAGCGATCATGGCTCACAAGCCAGCAAGAGTGTATGAGGTGGCGTTTTGGGATTCTGCAGGCCCTTGTGCTCATAGTAACAATAGTGATGGCACAAAACACAGGCGCGGCATTGCTCGTACAGGGACATGGGCTTCATATCCGGATTTCATCGATGCCCGGTACCCTTTTGGGACACTCTTACATCAAGGCTACATTGAGAGGGTGTTTCTCGACGACATGGCAAAAAACGGAACTACCGTACAGCGCCCATGGACTATTGTGGATTTTAACGCCAGCAATACAAGCATATCCGGGTATCCTGTCGAGGTCAAACTGCGCCATGTTGATAGCGCTGATAAAGGCGAGGAAACAGTACGGGCTAGATATCTGTTTAGTGGCGAAGGAGCTCGGTCGTCTATTCGAGAGAAACTTGGCATTAAGATCCGTCATATCGACCCAATATCTTACGTATGGGGAGTAATGGACGGTGTAGTCAAAACTGACTTTCCCGATATCAAGGTGAGTTAGGTTTATCCCGGTTCTGCCTTGCCTCACACCCAATCTCTCGCTCCCTCTCCGCCAGCCAATCATTAACAGCATTCTTCAGATGAAATGTACTATCCGCAGCGAGCACGGTTCAATCATGGTTATTCCCCGTGAAGATGACATGGTCCGGCTGTACATCCAAATTGCTTCATCTACTGATCCCGACTTTAATCCACGAAAATCCGCGAGTGCAAGACAAGTGCAAGCCTCCGCACAAAAGATCTTCCAACCATACAGCATTGAGTGGGAGAGGTTGGAATGGTACTCCGTGTATCCTATAAGCCAGGGGATTTCTGATAAATACACACTCGATAATCGCGTGTTTCTAGGTGGGGACGCCTGCCATACACATAGCGTACGTTATCTATTGATTCATACATGTATTTCCTCTTTTATTGTGGCTTGCTAACCCACATTCACTTCGCTACATAGCCGAAGGCAGGCCAGGGAATGAATACTGCGTTTTTAGATGCCCTGAATCTGGCCTGGAAGCTTCACCATGTCGAGTCCGGTTTCGCTTCGCGCGCCATCCTCGATACCTATGAATCTGAGCGTAGAGGCATAGCTGAGACTCTTCTAGACTTTGACAACAGATATGCAAAGTTATTTTCCCAAAAGCCCTCAGCCGCTACAATTGAAGCTGCTACGAAAGGTCAAGATGCGACTTCGGGTACAGCCGACAAGTTCGTGCAGACGTTCAAAGAAGCCTGCGAATTTACCAGTGGCTATGGCGTGGCTTACCATGGCAACATCTTCAACTGGTCACCCTCCCACCCTGTTCAATCCCCTCTAATCATTGCTTCCAGCCCCTCAAGCCGCCTTTCCCCTGGCCGCTTGTTTCCAAATGCCACTGTAACACGAGTTATTGACGCCAACGTGGTGCACCTGGAACAAGAGGTGCCTCTTAATGGCGCCTTCCGGGTGTTTATATTCGCAGGCGATGCCTCCAATGCAGCAAACCGCAAAGCCCTTTTTGACTTTGGGCGTGCTCTAGAAGCCCAAACATCATTTCTCAGTCTCTATCGTCACTCGAGCGATGTTAACGTTAGTTATAGGGAAATGGATACCCCCCATAGCAGGTTCTTCACATTTTGCACCATTTTTGCAACCAAGCGAGCCCAGATTAGCGTCACTAGCGATGTCCCAGGGATACTTGCGCGGTACAGAAGCCACGTTTATGCCGATGACCGCAACGGCAATAGCAATGCGCGAGGCGGTCCAACGGCACATGAGAAGATGGGATTAACAAACAGTGAAGGTGGTGTAATCGTGGTACGGCCAGATGGCTATGTGGGTGTGTTCGTGAAACTAGTAGAGGGGACAGGGACCGTTAATGTCCTGAATGAGTACTTTGGAGCTTTTTGCACCAAGGTATCAGCCACTAAAGCACTGGCCTCACATTTGTGAGATTCCAAGCTAGTCTAGAAAGCATTCTACAGCAATAGCGTGATTATCCATGTCCTCTTCTTGATTGCTTTCCATAGTAATACGGGAAGTGTACCCGCTATCTATGGCCATTCATACTCCTTCACTTAGCCCATAGCCGCTTCCAAGTAGTTGATAATCTCAGATACCGCCCAGTCTAGAGTTGATGCCATATCTACATCACAGCTCTTGTCGCTCTGCACTTTGATTCCTTCCTTTGATGCAACTTGTTCATTTACCGGACCCTCGACATCTCCGTCATTGAACAGCCAAGAATGGGCCTGGACATAATTTGGCCAGACAATCTTGTCTACGTACCCCGGAGGGTCTTTCCAAAATCCCTCGAGAGTGACGTATCCGTCCCGAGACTCGCGGCGTTGGGTGGCTTTAGCGCGTGACACAAGCAGAAATAGCTTCACATCCAAGAGAGACATAATAAATGACAACTTAGGTGTAAATAGGAGGAAGCCATCAAGTAAGCAGAGACTCCTTTGAGATGCGATGAAAGCCGCTCCGTTTGGCGTTGAAAGCCAAGTATCAACACGCTGCTTAGCAGCAGCAATCTGAGTAGGACTGACAGGGCAAGTGCCAACTGAATTTTGATCTTCCTTGGAGTCAACGAATGGCTTAAGACCGAGATTAGTTCAGGTTAGTAGACACAGAATACGACACCGAGTCAGCAAGATGCTGTGTACGGAAACTTACTGGGAACTTTCCCTCTTCGCGAATGTAGACCAATGCCTTTTCCATGTTCGGGCCATTGATAGCCTCTATACAATCCCAATCACGGACTCCATGGCGCATAGGCAGTCTTTTTTTTTATGCAAGAAGAAAGAAAGGGAGAGGAAAAGTCAGTACATAATACAAAGTTAGCGGCTCTAGACATTGAATGTGAAGCAACATACTCCTCTTCCTCGCGATAAAAGTCATCTTCATGCAGGATAAACGTGCGAGGGAAAATGTCTCGCAAGATCCGAGCCAGCGTTGTTTTCCCGCTCGACGAGCACCCGCTAATTCCCACGACAATAGCCTTCCTGTCTGCCATCAGAGCGCGGTGTTTAGACGTATCATAGAAGCCGGCATTTAATGCACAAGGGGCCGAAGGTTGTGGCGATGGCAAGGATCTTAGATGATGCGGGGTATGTGTAACCCTGAAGCGCCTATAGAGCTGGAGTCTGACAGCTGATAAGACCTGGCTGTCAGTTGGCAAGAGATACTACCCCCAGCTTGTTTGTAAGCTAGCCTTGTCAAGCTCTTCCACAGTGGCTGAACAAGCCTTGGCCCAGCCAACAATCATACTTTTACTTTACTAATTGACCTTATTAACTAGTGAAGTAGCTTGCCTAAACCTTCAACTCTAGGCGGAAATCTCCAACCAATTGCTCCCCCTATCTGAATTGCCTTGGTATGCAAATAGAGCTGGGATATCATTCTTTGCTACCATCATTCGGGACAGGAAAAGAGCCAACAGCCAATTCTCGACAACCCTTCTGAACTTATCGGCGCTGCATTACGTACGCATCACATCTTCTCGCCCGGACTCTCCGTGACGATCTCTCTTCTCTCGAATTCCCCCATCATGTCAGCCATTCCCCCTACCGAGCATCTCTACAATGCGACGGTGGTCGTTTCGACCTCTCTCGTCGTCTTTCTCTCGGGCTTTGTGCTCGGCATATACTCTATTCGTGGCTACCTTATATCACCGGAGTTAGCGGAAGAACGCCGCCGTAATCTCAACGACCCTGTTGAAAGCGAAGAAAGTGATATTGATGATGAACTGCTACTCGACCACGCACCTAATTGGTCCAACGGCTTTCAGGCTGATGTCCGCGATGGTCTGCGCAGTCGGCCCGAAGGTGATGACGCTGTGACGCAGAAGAAAGAGGCGGCTGATGTGAGCGAAGAGTGCAAGCTGGTGCTCGTAGTACGTACGGATCTGGGTATGACCAAGGGTAAGTTTCGGGGTTTTCGTTTTTTTTTCCGGCGACCTATACTTGTCTATTTTTGTTTTCCTCACTCTTCCCACCTTGTTCCTTTCTTTGTTTCCTCTTTTCTATTTATTTCAAGGTAGCTAACAGCCTTGTTTTTTTTTTCGCTCTCATCTAGGCAAAATAGCTGCTCAGTGTGGTCACGCTACGTTAGCTTGCTACAAGGCTATTACTCGCAGCGCTCAGAAAAGCCCTCTCTCAAAAGAGGCCAAGATCCTGCGCCAGTGGGAAAACCTAGGCCAAGCTAAAATTGCACTTCAGTCTAAAAGTGAAGATGAGCTCATGACCCTAATGGCAACTGCTCGCTCTCTTGGCGTCACTTCACAGGTTATTCAGGATGCTGGCAGAACACAGATCGACCCTGGCAGCTTGACGGTATTGGGCGTTGGTCCAGCTCCCAAGAGTGAGATTGACAAGATCACTGGGCATCTGAAATTATTGTAGGCGCAACACTGCAAACGGGTTATTTAGGGTTTAGGAAACGTCAATTTTGGTTCAATACGATGGCCATCAATCACCACGTAAACGCAATGATGGGTTGGGGTAAGGGTTGCCAAAGGCAGACTATGAAAAGAATACAACTTGCGGTTAGAAGCTGCCAACATGACTTGAGGCTTTGCTGCCAAAGCTTCTCTTTTCTCTGTCTGCCCAAGAGCCTCAATCTAGGGAGGAATAACTAGGGACAAGTACTAAAAGACGGGCGACAGGGGGCTTTAGAAAGGTGGCGGTACATTGGAAAGAGAATAACGACTGGCCGTGTTCGGATCTTCAAGCATGATTGGACTCTCCTTTCTTTAGTCTATCTGAGTGGAAAAGAAACACACCAATGTCTAAAGAAAATAAAGAGATTTCTATATACTAGTAATGACTCTTACAAGTCGCTTGAGGCAAGGGAATCATTAATGTGGTGTGTATCTCTCCCTCTATATCAAAGGAAGCAGTAAGAAAAAAAGTCGGTAGTCTTCCTTCTCTTCCTTTTAGCTAGGAGATTTAGATTATCGTGATGTTCCAAGGCCTAGGCCGGCCTGGTCTCGGAGCTACGAGAGCGGAGAAATCGAAAAGCCATGTATTATTTTCCCTAGGCTTGCGGTCTAACCGGATTGAGCTACCTCTATAATTTGAGCGTCGTGAAAGAATTGGATAAAAGGCTTTTGGAGGCTCATCAGGGAATCAATGCAAAGCAGGGAGGCTCAAAAGTACATGTGCAGCGAGGTGCGCAAACGTGGCAAGAAATTGGTCTTTGACTGCTGTCTGTTGCAATGCAATGCATATATATAGCCTGAATGTAAATTGCACGACTTTTTGCATGTGACGCATAGAGTCAAGCCAAATAATATCATGAACCGCTCACACCTTCCGCGCCTTCTGGCCTTCCCTCGAGGCCCTCATCCCCTTTCCAAGCTTCGATGTAATCTAGATAATCCATCTTTTCCTGCTCACATGACCTTTAGAAGGCTTCATGTGACCTTGAAAAGCTCAGAGCTGCTTGTGTAAATCGTTCCTTTTCATTCCAGGGATCCCTGTCCAGAGACTAGGTGGTTGACGAGCCGCAGCGCACGTACTGTACTGGTTTCTTGTCTTTTTTTTTTCTCCTACTAGCGTGTACGACACGTCCAGAGCTCCTAGGCTTCTTTTTTTTTTAATTTTATTTATTCATCTCTCTGTTTCCATTGCCATGCACTCGTTGAGCAACCGCTGTGATTCATTATGTCTAAGCACGCAGTCATGTTGAACAAGGCAGGTGCTATAAACAGCGAATTGATTCGTCCAATGTGCTGCTGCTTCGGGCTCCTCTAACAGACGCGGCTCAGCCTGAAGGTAATTACCTTGCCAACTCATAATATTAGGAAGCTCTGGGCTTGCATCGGGGAGGAAGAAGGAAGGAGGTTAAACAACAATTAGCAGCCACCCGGCCGGAAGCTACTAAAAAGGAAAAGTAGCTGCCAGAAGAAGGGGACAAGAGCATATCCCCATACCTACTTTTCTCCTGTATTTATTGGCGTTATATACCGTGATACTCCCCTCCCGTCTTCAACTAAACGACACCATTCTAGTTGTGCCGTTTATCCCATGGCCTCATAGCGCCGTTTGTCAAATTTCTTTCTGCAGCTGCACATTCCATCTTGAACAAGCTCTTGCCCTTTTATTTTCTCCACAACTTACGCTCTTTCCCTACCAAAGGGACCCTCCATTGTTGCTTGTTACTCCCTTCCGCATGTTGGGGCTGCAACTACCACCCCAGCCCAGTAGCCAAACTCTCGAGTCCGAGTCTTAGCTTAAGTGACGTTTGCCAAGAAGCTTCAATTTTGCCATTAGCAAGTTAGTCAAAGCCTTGAATTCCCGCTCCAAGGTTCAATTCCTCGGGCTAAAGCAGCAAAAGAGGAACCTTTAATTGCGGGCTCTCTTATTTTCTCTTTTCGTTTCCTGTTTCCCCTCTAATCTCTGAATTCGGGACTGACCTATGTCATTCTTTAGCACGACTCTTACCTTGAGCTCTTGATAATTTCCATATCTTCCTTCTTCTCTTATTCGTCGTCCCTTCCACTCTCACAGACGAATTTCAATTGCAGAAGACAGGCCTCTTTATATTTTTTTTCCTTGTTCTTTTTTTTACCTTTTTCTTGGTATACGTTTTCCTTCTCCCCCTCATCGTACCTTGTCGTTCTCACTTCCTACGCGTCATGTCGCAACTGCTTCGCTCCCGCACCATGATGCGTCGTGTGGCGGCTACCTCGGCTTTCGGTATTGCTGGAGCTGGTCTTCTTTACTGGACTGTAAAACCACAAAACATCCCAGGACACGGGCCTGCTGCCGTCCCGCCAGTCTATGATGCCGATGGCAAATTCATTCTTCCCCGTTTCCCGCGCATCAAAAGTCGCACTGAACAGCTAGATGAACTTCGGAAGCGCGGAGTCGCTGTTGTCAATGGCCTAGACTCTGATGCCGAGTATGACATGCTTGTTATTGGCGGCGGGGCCACAGGGGCCGGCGTTGCATTGGATGCCGTGACCCGTGGCCTCAAAGTAGCCATGGTTGAGCGCGATGACTTTAGCTCGGGAACAAGCAGCAAGAGCACAAAGCTAGTACACGGTGGTGTCCGCTACCTTGAGAAAGCCTTTTGGAATCTAGACTACGCCCAATACGAGCTAGTTTGCGAAGCTCTTAAGGAGCGCAAGTATTTCCTCCAAACAGCCCCTCATCTAAGCTCCTGGCTGCCCATTATGATTCCTGTCACCTCTTGGTGGAAGGCGCCCTACTTCTGGGCTGGCACTAAGGCTTACGACCTGCTGGCTGGATCTGAGGGCATTGAGAGCTCTTATTTCCTGACGCGGAGCAAGGCAATTGAGGCCTTCCCCATGCTTAAGACCGATAACCTAGTTGGTGCTTTGGTCTACTATGATGGTGCCCATAACGACTCCCGCATGAATGTCTCACTAGCAATGACTGCTGCTCTCTACGGCGCCACTGTCGCCAACCATACGGAGGTCACATCTCTACTCAAGGATAGCAATGGACGTCTTATTGGTGCTACTGTAGTTGACAAAATCGCCGAGATCAACGGCCAGAAGGCTGAACCCATTACTGTCCGCGCTAAATGCGTTGTCAACTGCACTGGCCCATTCTCCGATGCCATCCGTGTCATGGATGACAGTTCAGTCAAGAGCATTGTCGCCCCGTCGTCGGGTGTACACATTATTCTCCCAAGCTACTTCTGCCCCAAAAACCTGGGTCTTATTGACCCTTCTACCTCTGATGGCCGTGTGGTCTTTTTCCTGCCGTGGCAGGGCAATGTGATTGCTGGCACTACCGACGACCCCTGCAGTATTTCGCCGAATCCCATCCCCGAGGAGAAGGCTATCGAGTGGATTCTAAATGAGGTCCGTGGCTATCTTGGTCCTGACGTGCACATTGGCCGTGAGGATGTTCTGGCTTCCTGGTCTGGCATCCGCCCTCTGGTCAAGGACCCCAAGGCTAAGAACACCGAGTCCTTGGTCCGCAATCATCTCGTTGATATTTCGCCGTCGGGCCTGGTCACCTGTGCTGGAGGAAAGTGGACCACCTACCGCCAGATGGCTGAGGACTGTGTCGATGCCGCCATTGACACCTTCAAGCTACCCACCGCCCCTATTGACAAGGCCCCCCGGGTTTCTGGCACTGACTCCGTTGATGATGCTGCTATTCTAGACGGAAAATGCCAAACCCACAACGTGCGCCTAGTTGGTGCCCATGGCTTTAGCCAGACCTTGTTTATTCCCCTGATCCAGAACTTCGGTCTAGAGACAGATGTTGCCAAGCATCTGGCTGAGAACTACGGCGACCGTGCCTGGGCTGTTGCCGAGTTGTGCAAGCCTACCAACCAGCGCTTCCCCATTCATGGAGAGCGCATTTCATCCCTGTACCCATTTGTTGACGGCGAGGTCCGTTACGCCGTACGATCTGAATATGCCCAGACTGCCGTTGATGTTTTAGCCCGCCGTACTAGACTATCCTTCCTCAATGCCAAGGCTTCTCTGGAAGCTCTTCCCAAAGTAATTGACATTATGGGCGAGGAACTGAAATGGGATAAAAAGCGTCGCGCTACCGAGTGGACGGCAACCGTCAAGTTCCTCGAGTCTATGGGCCTCCCCAAACACCTCCTCAACACAACACGAAAAGAGGTAGAGGCTGGGAAGTTGAACTCAGCATAAGCGCCCAGGCTTTAATCATGTTGGGTTTTGCTAGTTCATTTGTCCCTTTCCCTTGTCTTGGCCTCTCTAATTTCTATGTTTTACTAAGAATCCTGTTACTCACCCCCCCCCCCTCCTGTGTCCTTTTTCCCTCCAGCTTCTTTGTGTTGGATTATTTGTCCCGTGGGCTCTCTACGTTGTTTTTCTTTTGGCTTTTCACGTCAGGCGTTGGATGGCTTATCTTATATTTTTATTGACACTGTAGCCCAAGTTGAAGCTTCTCATTGCGCCGTAGGGCGGCAATCACTGATCAGCTATAAACAACTTCCGTCTTTCTGCTGTATGCTCTATATCACTACCAATTATCAATCTACGCTTGGTTTTTTTGCGCAAAGCACAACAACGTGATACAATATTGGCCCCATGCCGAGGGGAGCACTGCTAACATGCGTTGCACGATAACGAACAACACTGCTGCTTCTTGATCAACAAGTTAATATGCTAAACTTAGACCACACACGAATTCAGGATGTAATTAGGCTAGATGAGAAAAGATGTATTGAGAGGAAACAAAGAAAAATATATGCTGTATATGCAAATAGCTGATAGTCGTATTCTAACAGCACAAAACGATTCGAAACTCCGCCAAATGTTGAAATGCAAAGAGGAAAAGGAAAAGATCTGTCTATAGTGATCGGGATTGTTGGTGTCCTGTAACCAAACCTAGAAGATGAGAAAAGAAATGATACAAGGAAAGGGTGTAAAAGAACAAACGGGGTAGGATATAAAGAGATGCAAATAACCAATATGCAAGTAACGAGCAGCGACCGTGTCCGTGAAGGTCAGCAGTTCATGAGCGTAAGGCAATCATAAAAGTATAAGAGGAAAATAGAAGAGAAAAAAAAAAAAAAAAAGGAAAAAAAATGTGAATAGGGTTAATGAAACCCTAAGAAAAAAAGACGAGAGAGAAAAGGTCCTAAGCGCTTCTTCAAGAAGGCCTAGTAGTATCCGGGGAGCGGCATTTCTGATGATGCCACACTCTTCTTCTTCTTAGCAAGCCCGAGCTTTGCGCCCATTTTGCGCCAGCTGCCACCTCCACCACTGTTGCAGGATTTACTAGGCGGAGACCCGGCTAGAGTCCACTCAAATATCGATGGTGTTGTGGGAGGGGTCACGGGCTCGCCCATGGGACTCTCTCGAAGAGTTTCTTTCTCCAAACTGCTGCTATTGGACCTGCCATGCATGTATTTGTACTGAGATTGTGGTGGAGAGGAGAGGCCTGATCGTCTCCGCGATCCCTCAAGGGCCACGGGGGAAGACAGAATGCTTTCAACCCAGGGGCCAAGAACAGAGTCGGTCATTAGCTCGTGAACAACGCGAACAATGTCTGCGAGAACATCAGGGTGTGGTATAGCCGCAAAATAATCGATGTTAATTACAGGCTCCTTGACATAGGCAGGAATGTTTATTTCGCGCGTAGCATACGGCATTAAATAGACATGAAGGAGCTTTTCCCATAGCTTGGTAAGGTGGTCTACGTCTCGTGGAGAGAACTGGCCGGCACTGCGCTCCAAGGTGCGGGTGTATGCTAGTCGGTATTGCTCAGCATCTAACGAGAATTCAAGAGTCTCCAAGCAATGGTTCTGTGATAGGTATGCCATGAAAGCACCCAAGGTGAATGGCGGAGGAGCGCGATTCTTCAGGACATCTTGAAGATCGGGGCGCGGTAGAGACATGGCAGAGGAAAAGCGGGCACTGGATGGCCGTGAACACGAAGAAACTGACGAAGCCGAATCTTCAAACAAAGCAACGTCACTAGAAGCGGATTCGCGAGATGAAACAGAAAAGTATGGGCTAGGACTGTTTGGTGTGTGTTGGCGGTGTACAGGCCTGAGCATCGTGGGGGGGGGGGAGGGAGAGAGATGCGTCAAGTTAATGAAAATTGCCGCACTGGAAATAATCGATGATGAATTGAGTCGTCGACTGGCTCAAGGCTGGACTGATCTATCAATCTAGAGACAAGATAAATCAATCAAGATGGAATGAAAAAAATGAAAATAAAAAAGGAGGACGAAAAAAGAGGGTAGCTGAAAAAATTAGAAGAAAAGAAAAGGAAAGTGCTAAAAAATCCATAACTTCTAGAAGTCAAACAAAGGCGGAAACTGCTTTTTTATTAGGAATCTTGGCACCTTCCCAAATGAACCCCTCAAGCACATCAGCTCCTTTGTTCGGGCTTGTCCTTCCCTTTACTTCCTCTACATTATTTCTTCTTGTTATCTTTGTTTTTTTTTTCTTTTATTTTTTTTCGTAGGGCACAGCCTAACAAATTCACGGCTTTGGGCGATTCTCTATAGTCTCGGGAGGAAAAAACCGTCCGACTTGCCAGGAAGGAACAGCCCACAGACCAGGAGGTGGTCACGCAAGGAAAAAGGACGAAATGATGAGAACAAGTCGGCCTCGCAGATGACCTTGTTGTCCGTCAATGGGTTTAGAGACGTGCGGAGTGGGGAAAAGAAAGTGTAAGAGAAAGTAGGGAAAGTACAACACAAGTACACAAAAGCACGAAAAGAACGCAACCACTGGGAAAACATTGCCAAGGGAAGGCCACTTACTTGCAAACCCCACAAAGTAAGACGATTGTATACAAGGACAGAACAAAAACGCGCGATCAATCTTGCATCTGACTTGCAAGACGCAAGAAGGCAAAGTAGACGAACAAAAAGGAAAAAGGTTGCGGAGTATTACACCTGCCAGATCGGAGTAAGCGATGGCAAAACTGCTCGTTCTTACAGTTAAAATGAAGGATTTCCAGCTGCTCCTTGTAGAAGCTAGCAAAACTGCCAAAGTTTTTGTCGATTCTGCAATAAGACTCGAACGGAGCAAACGTACCAAAAAGAAAAACTAAACGATGCAGACGGCACACATACAGGGACTAGGGCTGCATAACAGGAAAAAAAAAAAAAAAAAAAAAAAAACCAAGGGCAAATACGCTCAGTTCCTCTTGACAACTCGGCTTCATCGTTAGGCCACGAGCGTTTAGCTTGTTGGATTAGGGCTGGCTCTTCTACATCATCCCTGTACTAAACACGCCAGAGCCATAAAGGGCATTCCGCGTTTCCTCTAAGTGGGGGTTTCTGTGACTAGGAATAAGTTGATCATAGCTTGGTCAAAACTTTGATTTGGAGCTAATTCAAAAGGCGCTAATAAGACAGCTTACAAGCCGTCATCGCTTAAGACAAGCAGTAGTAGGCTCATAGTGCCAAGTTTTCGTAGGCCAAGATCTTATGAAGCAGAATTTCGAGAGATTTTACTCAATTTTCCACTCTTATGAAGCAGAATTTCGAGAGATTTTACTCAATTTTCCACTGCGTCCACATTATGTTACGTACGAAAAGCAACCCTGATGGGTCTAGAAGTGAAATCAAGCCTCTGTCCCCTCACTTTCTCACCCTTTTTTTTTGCCGTCACACACCAAGCCTCATTGTTCCACTCCTCTTACTTCGAAAGGGGACGGCAAAGAAAAAGTAAGTAGACACAGTACGATGTAAGATTCCAAACAAACAAAAATACCAAGCTCCCTGCTTTTTGTTTGCTTAAGTCCGTGAAAAGCCGAAGAAGCAAGAGCCCTCCCTGGCTGAATAACTTCCTGGCAAAAACAAGTAATAATGGTAGTAATAACCTAGGATTACTGATTGATAACGTGTAAAAAGGGAAAGAGGACCAGAAAGGAAACATCCCAGAGCAAAATGACTCTAGACCCTCTAAGAAAATATCCCAAGGTGCCCTATTAGCAGTGCGTAGAAGGTTCGATCAGTGGGTCGCTGTGGGACAAGCACAAAATCTTATAGGATTAATAAGTAAATAGAAGTGCTTATACAGCCAGACAAGCTTCAAAGACCCGACTCGGAACCTGCGGAATATTTACCGGCCACTCGCCGAGTTGTGGCCTTTTTGACTCCTTCTTTTTTTTTTTCCCATTCTCTTCGTCTCCATAACAGAAAATCCACTATAGCAGATACAATTAATGTTCAATAGGGGGGGCTTCGCCATGGTGTCAATTCCCAGGCCGGGGCCACCGAACATGGACACAGAGAAACCAAGTACAAAGTCAAGTTTTACGTCAGTCACTTTCATGTCTAAGCACCGGCATGGCTTGCCTTTACTTCCGGGGCTTGTGCGGTAGCAAAAAAAAAAGACAAAGTGTAGAGGGCTGAGTCAACTATTGGCCCCAAGCCCACGCACTGGAGAGACAACGAGTTGAGAGAAAAAAGTTTGCAGACGTGCAGGGCTATGATGGGAAGATAAAGTAAATAAAGAGTGGGCTTTTTATGCCATTTTTAGTTCAAGTGCTCTCTTGTCAAAGTTCCCCCGCAAACCGATCATTTCCTAGAGAAGAGAGGGAAATTTTCACGTACTATATATAGTAAGCAAGACCTTGCGCTGAATGGTATAACCCTACTAATATATAACCCTTATTAAGTACTGCCATCAGATCTCGTTCTTCGAGAAGAGACATTTAAATAAACACCGGAACGTCAAACTGGACAACGAACCTTGGCATCGGGAAACCCGTTATTTATAGCCCACCGACATCAAAATCCCCTCCAAACCCACCATTTACTAACATAGCAGCTATATGCCAGCGGTGCTCTGGCATATCAACTGCTTCATACACCGATGTCGGCTGCAGCCCCAACACAACACTGATTGCGTTTAGAATCGTAAACACACCACAGTCATAACCATTGTTTTGTACGGGTGCTGGGATGTTGACCTTTTCCCACTCTGTATCGACATAGGCGGCACCTAACAGATGTCTAAGCCACGCCTGGACTGTGGCGAGCATGTTAGGCGACCCCCGTGGGTTCAGCGAGTCCATATGTGTAAACTTTTTGGCTAGCGGTTGCACAACAAGCAAAGTCCAATGGGAACCCTGGCAAACTGGAATCACCACAGTCTCTAAATTGAGAAAGTTTTCTGGCGTCACGCCCTTAAGGCGTAGGGATCTCTCCGTGCGTTTGCCACCATTTTTTACGAGATTTGGAAAAAAGAAGGAGCCAAGGACTAGAACAGTCCTATCTGAGGACCGCGGATAGTTTGTGGCGCCAGAGTGTATATTGGCGAACCTGTCAATGGCGGCGAGGGTCGAATCAATAATGGCATCATTCAGCCACGCTTGAGACTTGACTAGGGTTCCAAAATCATGGGGGTGTAGCTGTGTGCCATCTGGGGCTTTGACAGGGAAAACTTGGGCTATTTGAGTCGGCAGTTTCGACCTCATAGCCTCTATGATCGACTTGGAAATCTTGCGCGCAGCAGCCTCGGGGAACAAAGGCCTCCGAGCTTCGCGAAGCGTCCCTGAAGCTCTAAGAGCTCTATCGACGCGGACTCGTTTAGCGGCTTCTTCGCGTTCAAGCTGTTCCTGAGCTGCAGTAATTTGGTCGCGTGCTGAAGTAGACAAGGAAAGTGTAAGATTGCCAAAAGCCTTTTGTGTTTCGTCGTCTTCATCCTCAGTCTCGTCTGGGCAAAGGATAGAAAGTGTCTTTTGGGGGAGAAAATCGGCGCATTTAAGCAATTGAGAATCCGGAACAAGACAGTCGCTATCGTTTTCAACATTGGTGGTGCTATGCTCATGATCTTCATCGTCAATCGAGTATACTGTGATTCGTTCGTCCGCGCTATCGTCTCCACCATTACTGGAACTAGAGTTCCCCGAAGACGATCTGTTTCGTCGATATGCAAAGTTCCACGAGTGTCGTAATTGCAACGAATCTGCTGCTCCGTGGAGTTCCGGAATTGCAGGTACAAACTCGTCGCTTTCTTCGGAAGCCAATGCTTCGGGCTTTACCAAACTAGCTGGAAATTTGCCATCAAGCAAGTCTCGCACGTCGCCGCCCACATTCATAACTGTCTCTTTATCATAGGGCGAGAGGATCAGACCGAAACGCCGACTGACTTCTGGCAATCCTAGAAGAAATGCAGCCACCATATCGAGCAATGGTCGTTCATCTTGACTAACCAAGGTGCCCGTTAGCTCACCGCTGGCTTGTTGTTGCCGCAGAAACAGTGGCAGTGTGTGGTATATTCGTCGCATGACGCCGCGCACGTGAGTTACTTGTTCTGCAAGTTGTCGTGAGTTTGAAATATGATCTAGAGACCCTGGTAGCCTGCTCATATTGGCTTCTTGTAATAGTTCTTCTAGCTGGATTAGATGCGCATCGATGGCGTTGGTTCGTTGGGCACAAGCTTCGGCCTCCTCGATGGAGACCAGTTTTAGCGAGGTTTGTCGCGAAGTTCGCATGTCATTGAGAAGCATTCATGGGGAGAAAAAACGAAAGAGTGGGAAAGAGAAGGTTTCTAGAAAGAGAGCGGTGATAGTTTACATCGGCTGTAGTGTATGAATGCGTTGTGTTATCGATAGTTGGTAATTGTTGCTGGAGGCACAAGACCAATGACGATTCTGCTGCGTCTCCATCCGATATTTAACCGAAATGCCTACGGAAACAAGGGTTAGGGTATATTTTAT
Organism: Ceratocystis colombiana; assembly: GCA_026419805.1. NCBI lineage: Eukaryota > Fungi > Ascomycota > Sordariomycetes > Microascales > Ceratocystidaceae > Ceratocystis > Ceratocystis colombiana. Next base: position 219,545 of record JAOSLS010000013.1, read on the forward strand.
GCATTTTCCAATTTTTGCCTATCTCGTTTCATTAGTAGCGTTTACTTTCTGTCGATTTGGTTTCTTTAAAATGCTTTTCGTGATCATATTTATATGATTGTTAAAAGTTCATATCTTCTTCTTTCTTCTTTCAACCATATTATTCACTCATCGTATCATTTTCAACATTCACAAGATATTCAATGTCCAAAGCTCAAGACAAAAACACTTTTTTTTTGCAAAACCCTCCCAAATTACATACTTAGTTTCCGATCATAACCCTTCATCATAGCTGACACGCCGGCTCTTCTATACGCATCTGGCCCTTAACAGTTGCCTCTTTTCTCTTCTCCTCGTTGCCGGGGAGTTGGCTCTTCCCTCGGCGAAAGAAAAGCACGGCAGCCGAGATAATAGCAAATTGAATAAGGGAGAATGAGAATAAGGAACAAAAGGAAGCGACAGATAGAGCACTTAAGAAACATAGAAAGAAAAAAGGCATAGGCAAAAAGGAAAAAGACAGGCAGAGAGATAAGAAAAAAACAGCCGGGACTTTAAATGTCATCCTCGTCACTGAAGACCTCCTCACCACGCTTGCGGCGGGCCATACGCTCCTTCTTCTTCTTGCGGGCTTCGCTGGAAGTCAGCTTAGCCTTCTTCTTGGTCGACACAATCTTGTTACCCATGGCATCAAACTTGTCTTCCTCTTCACCATCATCAGCCTTGAGACGAGGACCAGAACCTTGACCCTGGACCCAGTTGTGGCCTGAAGGAGTCATCTTACCGTCCAAGACGGCCCAGACCTCCTCAGTGATGTCCTTGGTGAACTCAGCAGAGTGAGTAATGATAATGACACCACCCTCGAACTTTCTCAGGGCCTTGGAAAGGGCACCAAGAGAGTCACGGTCCAGATAGTTGGTAGGCTCATCCAGGACGATCAGATGGGGACGTTGCCACGAGCAGGCGGCCAGGACAACCTTGACACGCTGACCACCGGACAGACCCTTCATGCGAGAGTGAGAGACCAGCTCAGCATCCAGACCGAAGTTGGCGCAGTGAGACTCAATCTCCTTACGGACCAGAGGGCGGAACTGACCGGAAGCAAGGGCCTCCTTCATATCAACCTCGGCAACCATCTTCTGGTGAGAAGCCAGCAGCTCAGAGCGGGGAATCCAGGCGTTGTCAGCAGACATCATGGGCACCCAGCGCTCGCTCTTCATGCCAATGTTCTCACCCAGGGCGAACGAACACTCATACTCGTACGAGTTCTTGAACTTTCTGCGGCTGTTGATGCCGATGACACGGCGCAGAGTACCCTCAACCTTGAAGACCTTGTTCATGGCCTCCTCGTCAGCCTCGGTGACGATCTTGTTGGCACGGTCCATGGTCTCACGATCCTCGCCAGTCTGGAAACGCCATTGGATGTACTCGGAAGGAGTCTTGTCCAAGTGGTGGTCAATGTGGGCAAAAGCGTGCTGCTTGATGTAGGCGATACGGATGTTCTCGTGCTGGTAGATCTCACCAACAGTGGGAACAAGCTCACCAGTCAGGACATTGATCAGAGTCGACTTACCGGCACCATTGGGACCGATGACGGCAATACGGGACGACAGAGAGCACTGGAAAGTGATGTCGGAAATCTGGGGCTTGGTAGTACCAGGGTACTGGAAGGTCATCTTGGTGGCACGAAGAATGGCCTTGGCCTTGGTCTTCACACCCTCAAGGAAACCGGGCTCGGGGAAGGTGAACTCGATCTCGGAGGCACCAAGTTCGTAGTATGACTTGGCCGAGGGGCACTTCTTGACAAACTCGGCCAGGTTACCACGGTAACGCTTAAGCTTGAAGCGCTCGTAGTGGACAATGTGCTGGCAGACGTTGTCAAGGAAGCCAGAGTCGTGAGAGACGATAATGGAAGTGCAAGGAGAGTTGCACAGGTAGTCCTCCAGCCACTTGACGTTCTTCACATCCAGATGGTTGGTAGGCTCGTCAAGAAGCAGGATATCAGGAGCCTCGAAAACGGCACGGCACAGAGCCAGCTTCATCTTCCAACCACCAGAAAGAGCGGAGATCTCACCAGTAATCATTTGCTCGGTGAAGCCGAACTCGGTCAGCTGCTTGATGACGTCCTCCTTGGTGGTAGTGACGTTGGCGTCGGCCAGCTTCTTCATAGTCCATTCAATGGTGGTCATCTCAGTGTCAGCAGAGTCCAGGTCGTGCTCGACGAAGACAGTCTTGACCTCGGACTGCTTGGGGAAGCCCTCGACCTGTTCGTTGTTGATGGCACGCATCAGGGTAGACTTTCCGGAACCATTGGGACCGCACAGACCGTAGCGCTGACCACGCTTCAGACGCAGGTGAGTCTGGTTAAGCAGGATCTTGGCACCGTAGGCAAGGGAGAAAGTGCAGTTGCACAGATCCTCACCCTCCTCGTCATCCTCCTCTTCATCGCCAGCACCAACGCCCTCGGGAAGGGTAGTCTTGCGGATAGAGTCAACGGTAGCCTGGGCATCCTTCTCACCGACAATAACGGTAACATAGGGCTTCAGGTTCTCAATCCAGATGAGGGACTCGGTGACCTTCTCATCAATCAGCTGACCGGCAATAGCAGAAATGTAGGCAACAACAGGCTCGAACTTGGCAGCCTTGGAAGCCAGAATAGAGTCAACCTTGGGGCGGACAATGTTCAAGCTACCGTCGGCACGGGGCTCAGGAATCTTGCCGTCCTTGACATCACCGACACGGATAAGAGTATCCAGGGCCTGGCGGGTCTTCTCACGGGCTTCGGGATCAGCCAGGTTGTCGAAGTTCTTCTGCAGACCAGGCATCATCTTGGGCAGGAAAGCGGCAACGATGTTCGGGTCGTCGACCAGCTTGCACATGTTGTCGATGATGACGGCAGACTTACGCTTGATAGCAGTCTCACGCTCAACCAGACCACGGTCCAGAAGAGGAACCATCAGAGCAAGGGTAGGCTCCTGAACCTCAGTAACGAAGGTGGTGGCACCCAGCAGATGAACGGTCTCAGGGACGTTCTCGGGCTTGGCGATACACTTGATCAGCTCAGGAATGAACTTCTCAATATCACGGTTGACAATCAGAGCGCATAGAGTCTCCATAGTCTTGTAGGCACGCTCCTTGACTTCCTTCTTGGTATCCCACATGGATTCGGAGACAACGGGAATCAGGTCAGGGACACGGACGGACATCTGAGTGGGGGCGGTGCGGACAAGGGTGTCAAGGAAGTCCAGGGCGACCATCTTCTCCTGCCACTTCTGAGCGGTGAGCAGAGAGTTTTTCAAGATAGGAATGACGATCTTGACGGCGTTGGGGTTGACAGCCTCAGCGATAGAAGCAGCAGCGGCAGTAGCAGCGTCCTTGACGGGGACCATCTTGTCACCAACAGCAGCAAGAACACCGGCAAGAAGAGAGACCAGGAAGGGGTCAACGTGGGCGGAGACCTCAGAGTGGCTGGCAATGGCTTGAATGGCAACCAGAGCCTTCTCACGGGCGGCAGCATCCTTCTTGGAGCCCAGCTGCTTGGTCAGCTCGTCGATGGTCCTATGGACAAAAGAAAGTCAGCCATTGAACACAGGAATTTTTCTCTTTGTTTTTTTTGCTTGTTTTATTTAATGGTAATGAAGCGAGGAGCAAAAAATTGGCAAGAATTGGCAAGCATTCTGGCCCACAGGAAGGAAGGGTCAAGGTCAAGGGAAATAGACCAGGGCAGAATTGATGGTGGGGTCAAGTGAGGGGCGGACTGAAGCTGGCGAGACCAGGAGGTAGATTTGAGGTCTAGTTCATAAAATTGTTCCCCTTATTTTTGGTCTTGGTGTTGTTCGCCCGTCTGTGGTAGTTTGCAAGAATGGAGGCGGCAGAGGCAACTTACTTGGTAGGCACATCTTGGTCCTCAATATGGCCATTTAGGAACGAAGCCAACGAGGAAGAAGCCTCCTTGATATCAGAAGCCTCCTTAGAGATGGTGAGCTTCTTCATAAGCTCGTCGAGAACCTTGACGGTCGACATTTTTGCGGATATTGTGAAGGGGTTTTGAGGGTATTTGGGTTTCGTAAAGACCTCGACTAGCGAGACTTGGGTATCGATCGGATCGAGAAGAAAGAAACAACAAAGTTCTGTTCTTCAGGTGAAGGTGATGTGGTGTTTTATTCAACGGAGAGGACTCCCGGCCTCTGCAATTGAACAAGGAATGAGAGAATTAGACCTGATGAGTAGAAAGAGGCCAAAGAGGAATTCCTGAAAGACAAGAAATTCAGGACGAGAGGAGAAAAGAAAGAAAAGAGAGTTAGGTGGAGGGTTTGAGGGCAGAGGGGGAAGAGGGAGGTCGATGGAAAAAAAAAAAGGCAAGCCAGAAGCCGAAGGAATGAAAGAGGGGAAAAGGTAGGAAAGAATTTTTAGCATACGTCTCAGCTATCAATACTTTTGGCCCAGTCTGTTTTAGCACTAAAACCCAGGTTTTGGGAAGTTGCCTTGCTCTATTTTGCTGCACGCACAAGGAAATCTTTTTTTCTTTTTCTGCCGTGGCACTGTTACTGGCTTGATCCACTTTATTTGCCACCTTGGTTACAACGATTGGCCCAGAGCCTGAAGAGGACTCCTTTTATTAGTGCGAGAGCGGCCCTTATCGCTGAAGAAGGTAGAAGTTTATTGGTCTTTATCACTTTTATCTTATCTTATCAAACAAGCACTATACTAGTTTGAGCTTAGTGACAAGGCGGTGAGCCCTGTTTGTGGCTGCTTAGGCGTTGATGGCCACGGCGACTTCATAAGTTCATTCACTCTTACAGAGTTGGAGTTATAGTTGTTTACATAGTAGAGTGATGGTAGATTTACGTTTTCTGTCTTGATGACGCCTGAATCAGGCCATAGGGGTATTTGCATACCGTAGCAGACACTTTCACCAATTCATCCAAAGATACAGATCAACTACGTAACATAAAAGTGGGATGGTATCTGTGTAACTATTGCGAACTACGAACTAAGTTAAAGGCTATATCTATCTCATCCCGATATTTGATGAAGCCAATTTGGGGTTTGTTTATTCGTCAGAGTCGGTTTTGGTAGGCGGGAAGTACTTGGGCAGATGCTTCTGATACTGATCAGCGTCCTTAGCCTCAAAGCTAACAAACACAATCTTGTCAATGTCGTTCCCATGCTCCCCTTCTAAAAACTGGCGTACAGTTCGGGTAGCAATATCGGCAGCCGAGTCGCTCGGGAACCTGTAAACTCCTGTACTAATGGCACAGAAAGCTACGGTTTTACATCCGTTCTCAACAGCTAAATTCAGACTGTTTGCATAGCAGGATCCAAGAAGCCTATCGCTTTCTTTATTTTCCCTCCTGCCATATATTGGGCCTGCAGTATGAATGACATGCCTAGCAGGGAGGCTGAATCCAGACGTGATCTTGGACTCTCCTGTCTTGCAACCATTTAAGGCTTCACAGGCAGCTGCCAGCTCAGGACCAGCTGCCCTATGGATAGCCCCGTCAACACCGCCGCCGCCAGACAATTGACAGTTGGCGGCGTTAACAATGGCATCTGCTTCAATGAGTGTTATGTCGGCACAAATATGTGCGACTTTATGATTGTATTCTAGGCAAGGAGTGCGCAGGGGAGGTATCGTGGTTCTCAACCTGCCACTTGAGTAAAGCTGAGGTAGAGTGGGGATGTCACTGATGTGTAGTACGGTGTTGGCTGAAGAGTAGTCAAGGTTCCGCATAACGAGGATGATAGCACTTGGAGCAGATTTGAGGCAAGGGGGGGGGTATGCTTTGGTAGGTTGATAGATGAAGCGTGAGAGACGAGGTGGTCTTAGGTTATCGATGAATAAGAGAGAGGATGGATTAGCTTATGGGTTCCGGGTCATTGAACCGGATTATATAGTGGCAAGCAAAATTAAGACCTGAAGCAAGACGCAACTGCGATAATATTGAAGCAACCCCAAAGGAAATTGCCATCTGAATTTCGTCGGACCAGGAAGGTCGTCCAAAGCGGGGTGCAGGTTGTTGCCCCAAATGGAAGGCAAACTGCCCATTTCTTAGATCAGCCTAAGCCAACTAACCAATAAGAGGGGCTGTATTTCTGTATCTTATATCTACATGTTTCATTGCTTATGTTGCAGCTGGAGGCATTTCTGAATATTATTGCATATACGTAGGTGATTCCAAAACTACCGGGGAACTATCTCCATCATTTAATAATTTTCACACTGTATACCATCAGCCAATCAGTGTATCTTCTTTGACCCCCCATGGAACGTGTTTGCATTTCCTGCAAGATCTGCCGTTGGGCAGCGGCAACATTAATTTAACAAACCATGACGTGACAAGTGTATTCATAAAAATACAACCTAAAGATTAAGGCCCCACCACACTGAGTCGCACCAGTATGTGTCAGCCAAAGTAGGCGTATCCAAGTTATAATATATTACTAAGCTATACTGCAAACTCTGAACATCGCTAGCAAGAAGAGTGCAGCTGCATGTCATCCAACTCTCCAATTACTCGAGGCTTAGTTTCAGGCTTTCCAAGACCCTACCCGTGAACTTCCAAAGATTACTGGAGTCATGAGCGTCCCATGCTGCTCCGGTCCAGTATGTATTCTGGTAGCCTTGGAGTTCGTAAAGGTCCCTGTAAAAGCCCTTTCGGATTGCTTCTACTGGAACCGTCAGCTCATAAGGGCTATGGTTGCGGAACTCTACAATCTCTGCTTCCGGCACACTAGAGGAATCATTAGCGTATCCACCATTCTCGCGAAGATCCGCTAGAATCTTCAGAATGTTGCCTTTAACAGCGTCTTCAGTGTGTTCTTCATCATTCAAACTTCCAAAGGCAGTAGCCCAGACGCCGGGGGCAGGTGTCAGTCTGAAGTAATAGGCATCGGGGAGCTTTGCCAAGCTGTATAAAGTGCTGTTAATCCCAGGGGAAACGTTTTGGAGGTTGATCGGCGGAAGCGAGGAATCCTTGATGGCGGCTACCCAGAGGTTGAAGTGTGAGAACTGCGAGAAGAGGGAAGACTCATGGCTATTAGGTTGAAAGGGGTTGAGGTAGTTGTCATTAAGGAGGGGCGGGATAGTCATGAGTATCTTTTTCGCCCGAATTATGACTTTTCCAGAAGGAGTAGAGACAACCGCCCTAAGACCAGGTGATGTTAGCAGATGGGGGGGTGAGCGAAATATAAGCAGAAAACGACAAGCTTACCGTGTGTATCCCTCAGAATCAACTCGGCCACGATTCATGTACGTCACTCGACTTTGGTAGTAGACAGAGTCACCCAGTACAGCTGCAGCATTGTCATAAATATCCTGGAAGTTTCCTGTAGACACTGAAATGAAGTTTTCGCCTTTTATTCCTAATATGAAAGACTGCGAGAAATACTTCAAAGCATACAATGCAGGCAGCTTCAGGATATCGCCGAACCCCTGGCCCCACTGGAAAAAGACGCGAGACAAGCCGCTGAGGTTGTACTTCTCAATGATCTCTCCAAAATCGCACAGAAGCTCATCGGGAACTGGGTCGGGAAGCACAATACCATCATCAGCAAGATATGGATACTTGAGGAGAAGGTTCCAGTACCGAGGGATAGCATCAGCAGGGCTAGGTTGTACGTAGTCCTGGTTGGGCTTGCCTGTTTTGAAGTCGAAGAATCTAATGTTAGAGCCATCGAACTCAGTAGGGGCCCATCCAATGTTGAGTCTAGTGAGGAAGTTGTGCACCACAGGCTCATCGGACAGCACTATGACTCCATAATCAGCAGCGCGGCCGGAGACAGGGTCAACATAGGTAGAAACATGGCCACCGAGCACGGTATCAGACTCGACCACAGCCACGGAGTAGCCAGCGTCAGTGAGATTAATGGCAGCGTAGGTTCCTGTTGCCCCCCCGCCGACTATGAGAACATCACGAGTGACAACAGGCGTATGTAGGCCCCCCGTAGCAGCACCGGAAGCAGCTACTAGAGTTGTCGCGAAGACAACTATAGACGAGATGACATTCATGAAGGCAAAGATGTAAAGGCCAGGATAGGAGATGTTTTAGATAGTAGTAGAGGATAGATGAAGCGTGAATGCCTATGAGTTGTGGGCAGAAAGAAAAGAGGACTGAGGTTGCCGTGGTCCTTTTATAGTAGCGACTAGCTAGCTATCTTACCGATCGAATCGGGAGCCACTTGCTATCCAAGGCCCAGCGGCCCGCTACCACGTAAAGTAGCGAGAGTCAAAGCAAATATTCCCCGCGCAGGAATGAATGGAGAGCTGGGCAGTCGAGTGACTTCACAGTTGCTGTGACGAACTGCTCGAGATCCAACTCATGTACCCAGACATCGGAGTTCGCAATTTGCTCAATTTACTGATTGATTCACATATACACACACAATGGCAGACACTATACTACATGTGTACATAGCTACATCCATGCTCTCCGTTGATACTTGTATTTCCATGTCCCTACTACCTATCTAAAGCAAGAGGCGTTTTTTCTGGCTGCTTACTGGGGCACAATAGCCCACCAACTTCCGGATATTGTACACTCCACCGGCAATATACCCCAAGCTGAACGTAGCGGGCAAGGGGATAGAGAAACAAGTCCGCACACGCAATGAAAAAAGTTTCGCCAAGGCCCCATGATGTGATACCCTGGGATGTGATGAGACTTTATTACTGCCAACTTCCATATGCGTGTTATGTAGCGTCTGACAATGCTAATAATGAAAGAGACAAAATTGCATTCAAAAAAAAAGAGACAAGGGGGTGAAAATGCTAGTCCATGCACCAAGCTTCGAGGACTACCTACCATACGCCAATATACGAGCAGCCGCTGATCAGGATGAGCCAGAAACCTCTAAGCTTAGCACGGATTCATGGGGGTGGGATGCATGGCCTGGGATGTAGTATTTCAAAGTACTATAATAAAACATGAGGGTGCATTGAGCTATGCTATTCATTCTCTAAGCGGCAAAATGTACTACTAACTCTTGTAGTTTCTTTTTCTTTCACGTACGCCATCCATACAAACTATCTCACTGAATATTCCTTTGGACGACCAATCCTGTCCTCCTCTTTCACATTGTATTTCCCATAGTGGTAGCTCTCTTGTCATCTGACCACTCTCTTTCACTTCCTTCCTAGCTTGCTGCCAACAGTGCTCTTAGTTCAGCCACCTCCCTACCAAGTTTCTTGATTTCCTGCACCGCCGGTTCTTCTTCCACATTGCTCTTGGCCTCCTCCACCTTCTTAGTCCAACCCTCGCCCTCCATATCTATCTGATCGCGGAGTTGCTCCCACTCATGCACAATATCATCGTCCTCCTCTCCGTTGAGCCGATTGTGGCGGATGGCGTGGGCCGCCTGGGTTTCATACCAGGCAGCCACAACCAGAACCGGGCTATAGATTATCGCCATGACGATATCGTTGAGTTGTTCAAAGCGGGCCTTGGGCATCCACCATTCGGTGGCCGCGGCGACAGCAATTTCCACTAGGTTAAAGGGCGCAATGTATACGTTCTCATCAGGAGCCCGCACAAACTGCATTGTCTTCTGAGAGAACAGCGCCAGAAATTCGTCATTCGCGTTTTCGTAAATGTCACTGTACGCCGACCCGTAGAGAGCAATCAGAATGTTCAAAAGAATCACCATGACCACAAAGGTAAACAGATAGTAAAGGATGAGACCAAACGGGGGCGCGAAATTATCAAAGCCATCGTACTCGGGGCTTCCCATGACACCATTCGCCATGGCTTTGATGATGAAGAAAACATCATCCGCCTGGAGATCATCTGCAAGGTCAAGCCCAATAAATGCCTGCAGGAAGCCGATGATGACAACAGTAAGGAGAGCAAAAAAGATCAAAGACTCCTTCATCATAACCTTGAGAACAACAAGCATGGCCCCAAAGAAACGGAAGCTATCCAGATACAGCAGCAACCGGGTCCAGAACATCGGAGCACTAGCAGCCAGGAAGTTATAGCTCAGGCGAGAGTAGTATTCACGCGGGTTATCGATACCGTCGATTGCAACATCGCCGTGGCCGTGGTCTGAGTGGGGCTGTATAGGATGGGAAAGCCCAATCAATCGGAGCACAAATGACACAATCAAAATCCCGTAGAGAGTGGAGTTGAAAGCATTCCAGAAGCCAAAGATTTGGTATCCAGCTTTCCAGACCTTGACGACTTCATCAAGCACATATCCAACCGTAAAGATGTACAGGACCATCTCGGTAGCATCAAGATCGCCTCCCGGGTTGATAGAGTTGATGGCCATTGTGTACAAGGCCAGGTATAAAAGAGAGACCAGCAGCTGGGCGGCATTCTGGTAAATGGGCGCCCGCATACGATCCGGGTCCATGTGGACAGAGAACCGGCGGTCAGCCTTAAGAGCATAGTCCACAAACTGGCTGGGGTCATTTTCATCCTGCACTAGCCAGCCCTTCCATAGATAGCCGATGCATTTTTGGTAGCCACTAGAGCAGATAACGCGCAAGGCATGTAGGTCCACCGCTTTCTCGATCACATTAACAGCAGGCGTCGGCTCTCCGTCAATAAGGAATGCGTAGCGCTTGAGAAGGACAGCATGCATCAGATACTCCTGATCGTCTTCATTCTCAATGATAGCCTTGGCAATGACTTCGCAGGCCTGAGCACGAAGCCGGTGCAAATCAGCATCCCATAATTCGAGCAGTGCCTGGCGGGAGAACCACTGCTTGCACACAAGCAAACAGAAGACAACACAGGCAGCATATTCCGAGGATGAGCCACCGGCTTCCTTAGCGGCTACGATAACCTTTGGTGTGATAATAGTACTGTGAGGCCGAGTAACTTCTTCTTCTTTGAGCTCGCACGGAATGCACTGTTCTATAAGGAAGCGCAGGCGAAGGGCGGTTTTAGTGACCTCTAGGGGCGGAAAAGCAGATGGAACATCTGCACGATGAAAACGCGGCAGGACTGTCCGCATCGGTCAGTATAAAAACATAAGGGAAGTGTCGCTAGGCTTCTGGGGGTATGATTGTAGAAGGGGCGTTCTTACGTGTTTGTCGCTCGTGGCGCAACCAACTTTGGCGAGAATTAGCTTCCGCTGGGTTTTGGGCCAGACCCAGGAGTGACATAAGGCTCCAGCGAGCCATTGTGTAAAAGTGTAGGTGAAGGTATGCTCAAAGATCAAATCCCAATAGCCAGCAAACTACCACCACTTTCTAATGAGAGCATAGGCGCAGTCAACACGAGATTCTCAGATCATGGGAGAATAATAATAAAAAAGGATGGGAAGAAAAGAGGAAGAAAGGCTGGGATGAGAGAGCACGAAAATGCTCGCAGAATTTCAATTGGCAGCGGAGGAATGGGTGACAGGGAGGAAGCTTCATGCAGCAAGCTACAAGCTACGAACCACAAATTCATGTAACAAGCCAAATCAGCTACTGTTGTTGGTAGTCACCACTAAGGGAGGGAGGGATGACGTAGTGGTTTCGTGATATGAGAGTGGAGATGAAGAGAGTGCAGAGACACAAATAGAACGAAAAGAAAACCCGAAAAATGAAGTTAAACAGACAATTAATTAATCTTATCACAGCTCATAGGAAATTCTAGTAGTCAATAAATCAACACGTCTTGGGCCTAAACGTTGGAGTAGCCTCACTAGTTTGGCCGAATGCGTGTAAGTACGTACATAATTGTAGATGTACCGCCGAAAAGGGGTGAGATGAAAGCGAACCGTACGTAGCCTAGTGGAGTGGCAGGGAGGGCCTGGTTATCGATAGCACTGTCATCTTATCTTTCAGATGTCTTATCGATAAAGCTGATAACAAGAAGGCTGGCTGGGTCACAATTATCACCAAACTTGGAGTTGGCGTGATCCCAAGCAGCCTGTAAAGCTTGGTATCTACCATTTTCTTAAAATAAGGAACCAAAAGAAGTCATTTATTTCATTTATTTCATTATTCTTCGTGTGCATGCCACAGCAGGCTTTTTTGCAACTTACCATAAAATACTCGCCCTTCTACTGCTTATCGACACACTCTTTTCCCCTCTTGTCCTCCTAATATGTCATCATCATCTCGCTTCACGTCACAAGCCGCTAGGGTTTCCAACGACCGCCTCTCTACTCAGACGGTTGGTCTTGTTCATCTATCCGACTTCCGAAAACGCCGCACCGAAGTCATCGAAGCCCAGGAGCGCGAGGCTCGCGAAAGCCTGCTCAACGACGGGAAAGCAGACGCCAACAAAGCACAAACTCTCGATATGCTAGTTGCCTCGGCATCGGAGAGCGCCTACACGACAGACCTTGCCGATGGTTGCAAGCTCAAGAAGAAGCGCAAGGCAGGCAAGGTCAAACTCTCTTTCGATGACGGGGAGGAAAACGACGACAGTAGGCCCGTTTTGGCTAAAAAAAAGAAGACCCAATCGAAGGCCGAGGCTTCAATAAATGCGGCCGGCTCCCAACCTGAAGGAAGCTCAAGCGCACTGCCATCCAAACCAACCAAGTTCAACCCAAACAATGGTGTTGTAGCGCCTAGAATCATCACTAAAACCTCGCAGAAGCGAGAGGCTGCCGAACGCGACGAACTTCGACGAGAATTCCTTGTCTTGCAGGATGCCATAAAGAACGCTGAAATTGCTATTCCATTTGTCTTCTACGATGGCACTAACCTGCCCGGAGGCGTTGTCCGGGTGCGGAAGGGTGATTTTTCTTGGGTCTTCCTGGACAAGAGCCGCAAGGTTGGGGCGGCTCTGGCTGCGGGAGCTAAAACAACATCCCGCAAAGACTGGGCACGCGTTGGAGTCGACGATCTCATTCTAGTACGCGGCACGGTCATAATTCCACACCACTACGACTTCTACTACTTCATTATGAATAAAACGACGGGGCCTGGCCAGAAAAGACTGTTTGATTTCTCCGCTGAAGCTCCAAAAGCCACTGCAAGAACTGGTGCAGCTGGGGTTTCTAGTGATATAGATGACCCTTCAGGCAGTAACGAAGCTTCAACATCGGCCTTAGCAACCCCCAGCAGCTCTGCGTTGAAGGCTGCAGCGAAGACACCTCTTCCTGATATTTCAACCCTTGAAGGCGCCTCAGATGACCCCTTTTTTACAAAAGTAGTGGATCGGCGATGGTATGAGCGCAACAAGCACATCTACCCTGCCAGCACATGGCAGGAATACGATGCAGAAAAAGACTACGGATCTGAAATCAAGCGAGACACAGGCGGTAATGCTTTTTTTTACGCATAAGAAGGCCAGAGCAACGGAGATACGCGAAGGCATGATTGTGTTGATGTACATTAGGTCCCAATGGGGCTGTATCAGCGCGTTATAGAAACAAACGTCCTGCCTGTACTTGCATGTATATAGGAGCATGAGTGGTCTTAACCCACTACCACCTCACTTCAACGCCTCGTTTCCCCTTCAGCAAGAAATTCCTCGTACTAAACGCCCCCCCCCTCACTTTGCCAGCTCCGCACTTACTAGCTAGGACCTTGTTCATTCATGCACATAACACCAGCAACTATCGCACCAACCTCTACGAATGGCATCTGAACCCCGTCATACGGGATCTTATATGCCCGAAGCCAGGTTACGAGGAGAAGAGGTGACAGGCAAGTTACGCCTTCCTCGGTTGCTGTATATGCTCACAATGGGGGGGGGGGGGCTAAAAACAATGCTGTTTCTCTCTCTAGCTGAGTTTCATAATGGAGGCACGATTGTATAGCAATGCAAGAATCGCCCCCCCCCCCCCCCCCCCCCC